>VOQJ01043992.1:0-16488 GCA_015052665.1 Apistogramma diplotaenia
AGATACAAAGACAAAAAGACAAACACTACAATACAGCACAACAGATGTAATTTCTTTTAGTGATTGCAGACATAAGAATCAACAAGCCATCCAAAGCAATGTCCCCCTTTACATCAAAGCTTTACCACAAATTCCCTGAATATGAGCTCTGTTTTTATCCTTTCAGTGTTCACTGAGATGTCAGTCATATCATTGTCTGCTTTCTCTCAGTGATGATATTCATTTCAAAACCAACCCAAAGATCCCAGGCATCGATCTCAACTCTGTCAGGATGCTGTTTGAGACGCTCAGCAAACCGGCCTTCTCCGAACTTATGGAGCAGGTACAGGATAACTCAGTGTTTGCCACACTTTTATTTTCTCTTCTTACTTCAAACCCAGTTTGCTGTGTCCCTGTAAGCACTGTCTTTATCTGACCAAATGCATGAATAAAGAAAATAATATACAAGTTTTGGTTTATACTTGGATCACCTCATAATTCACTGTTTTTACAAATGAGAAGTAAAGTGGATTCACAAGCAGTGGGATGCACCTTTATTTAGTTCAGCACACTTTGGGCTTTTTTCCTTTTCACAGTCTTGCTGTAGTCAGTCAGATCATATGATGGTGGTATGTTTAAACCACGGTAATCACTATTTTTGTATCAATGATCGGTCAGTGTGTAATGCCATTTGCTGGTAGTGAATGTCTCGAGTATCTCACAGTCCTGCATTTGGGGGGCAGCAGCCGACAGACGAAGCCGATGAGAGCTGTGAAACATTTAGCAGCTAAAGTGGCAGACAGTTTATCTTGGGAATTGAAGGAGGAGGAAGCAGAGCTAAGAGGAGAGTGAATATTGGAGTTAGTTCATTGGAGTGGGCACAAATAAAGTCGCTGTGCCTCTGGGTCTAGATGATCCTGCTGAAAATCGGCTACTCACTCACCAATATCTATTTGCGAGCCTAAATTCGTAGTCATTTTGAGAGAAACTGATATCGCTGAATGTGACAGAAAGTAATTTTTGATTTGTTCTTTGAAGCCAAAATATCAGAAAAAATTTGGATGTAATGCAACAGCTGCTTAGTAGCCAAGTCGGGGTTTGTTTTAAAAGTACATCAAGTTTGGCCACAGATCCATGGTACAAAAATGCAGAAGTGAATCATGACTCTAACATTGGCTCACTAATGTTATGTTTATGACTGAAGTGGCCTCAGTCTGATTGATGCAGACTGAGGCCACTTTCCCCAACCACTAAAAGCCTCTTGCAAAATTTAGCAGCTGACATTTCCCCCCTTTCTGCCTCATGCATCCATGAAAAATATCATATTTAGCTTTTAAACGTGCAGTAAAAAAGAACGAACAGTAAATCCAAATACCTCTCTCCCTGTATTGTATTTCTAACAGTAAATGTTGTTTCTCTGAGCTGTATAACTAAGAGCATAAACACACACAGTTGATGTCTGTGGTCTCTCTCTTGTTTAGGCCACCAAGAGTTTTGAGAGCCTGCTGATCCCTCAGCTGCCACGCTCCCCTCCTGATGTTGAGGCCATGAGGATCTACCTCATCTTGTCAGAGTACCCGGCCCTGCAGGACTCCAGAAACTACATCCGCCTCACAATACCCCTAGCTATGGCTATTCTCCGGCTAGATGCCAACCCCAGCAAAGTATTGGGTATCATATTTGCATGCACGCACTTTTTGTTGTTGTTTTTTTCCCCACTTAAGTCATTGACTTCGGAAGATAACTAAAGCAGAACCTTCAAGCTCAGCAACTCTGTGCTATGTCACATGATGTTACTCTTTAGAATACGTCAGTGTCCTCGTCCATATGTGTGCTTCATATGCTTCATCAGCAAAAGATGAAAAGACACCACTGTGTCACAGCATCTTCAAACAGTAGAGCCTGACCCTTATGGATATTTGCACTTACTATTGATGTTTGAGAAAACCAGGGCTCTTCACAAAAGTAAAGGTCAGTTTGAAGCCTTTCCAGATGTTCAGTCTCCACCCTGCAACAACATAAATCTGTTTAACCATAGAAAAGTTCTTATATTTTTTTTTCTTTTTTCAGTTTCTTCCAAAAAGTTACTTTATTTGTGCTTTGTTGAGATATTTGGATGACATTTCATAAAATAACATTTCAAAGACATTAATTGTGTTGCAGAAATAGAAATTTATTACCTCTGCACACCTGGTTGACATGAACATGACGTGAATCCCAGATTTTTATTTTTGGAAAAATTGCACAAAGTGTATCAGGGAGGAGGGATTACAGTTTCAAAACCCAACACAATACAAATAGTGTGCAGCCTGTGTTTATTTTTTGTTAATTTGGCACTTGTGCAGAAACCAAATACGAATTGTTCATGTATGACACTGCTACAACACAAACATACACTCACTTCATCAGTCACACCTTGAGCTCGTGTTTGCCTTCAGCTCTGCCTTAATTCTTCATGGCATTGATTCAACAAGGTGCTGCAAACATTCCTCAGAGATTTTGGTCCATATGGACATGATAACATCACATGGTTGCTGCAGATTTGTCTGCTCCACATCCATGAGGACTGTCACCCATTTCACCACAGCCTAAAAGTGCTCTACTGGATTGAGATCATTTGAGTTCAGTGAGCTCATTGTGTTGTTCAAGAAACCAGTTTGAGATGATTTGAGCTTTGACGTGGTGCATAATCCTGCTGGAAGCAGCCATCAGAGGATGGACACACTGTGGCCATAAAGAGATGGACACGGTCAGTAACAATACTCAGGTAGGCCGTGGCATTTAAACAATGCTTAGTTGGTCATAAGGGTCCCAAAGTCTACCATTACACCACCACCAGCCTCAACTGTTGGTATAAGGCAGGATGGAGCCGTGCTTTAATATTGTTTATTCCAAATTCTAACCCATCCATCTGAATGTCAGAACAGAAATGGAGACTCATTAGACCAAGCAATGTTTTTCCAGTTTTCTATGGTCCAACTTTGAGGAGCCGTTTTGAATTGTAGTCTAGTGTGTTCATGTGCTGCTGCAGCCTTCAAAGTCTGACATATTGTGTGTTCAGATGCTCTTCTGCATACCTTGGTGTTAGAGAGTGGTTATTTGAGTTACTGTTGTCTTCCTATCTGCTTGAAACAGTCTGACCACTCTCCTCTGATCTCTGACATCAACAACGCATCTTCACAGAGAGAACCGCCACTCACTGGATATTCTCTCTTTTTTGGCTCATTCTCTGTAAAGCCACAGGTGGTTGTGGGATAAAATCCAGTAGATCAGTCATTTCTGAAATAATCAGACCAGATGCTGTCTTTGAACTTCAGCAGGCTGTCTTGACTATGTCTACAGGTCTAAATGCACTCCAGTGTGATTGGCTAATAAGATATTTCCATTAGTGAGTCGCTGTGTGTATTTAAACCCACCAACAATGAAGATGCACAGTGCCACAGAGCTATCGGTGTTCACAGTAAAATATCATTTTTTGTTTGAGTTAATTTGCTTTCATCTCCTTTTCTGTCTTTGCAGACAACTGGTGGTGTTTTGTGGACGGCAGTGTGTTCACCAGAATGGTCGACATGTACAAGAGCATTGTTGTCTTTATGCTAACAGGAGGCAAGACGCTGCTCGTACCCGTGTTCTATGAGAACTATTTTCTTGCCACTCTTAGGCTGCTGGAGAAACTCCACAAGGTATCTACAAATGACACCTGTTGTTCTCAGTCATGCTTGTTCGACAGTACAATCTGATGAGAAAGTGTTTGTGTCCTGCTCAGATGGCTCTTCGTAATCTGTTGTCGTCTGTGTACTGTGACATTTCCTGGAGTTCAGCAAGGTGTTTGTTCCATGTTACCAGGTAAACTTAAAGGCACAACATGTGGAGTACAACCGCTTTTATATCCCAGACATCACCAGCCTTGTGGACATCCAGGAAGACTACCTCAAATGGTTTCTGAATAAAGCTGAGATTGTGAGTACTGAGTTTGTTATCAGAGTTCCAGATTTTACACACACTTTTCATTAGGGATAGGTTGCACTGCTCAGTGTGGAGTTATTTATGAACACCTGTGCAAGGCGTGCATGTTTTTTGCCAGCTCTATTTGTTTTATGACTTCTTTTTTTTTTTCTGATTTTTAGAAAGTGGGATCATCCCCTTCACAGGTAGTATAAAAGCATAATAGATAAATGTGATTCTTTTTAATGGTTTTAATAAGCATTAGTCCTGTTTTCCCTGCAGAGTGACTTTCCCTCAGTGAACCTTTGTGCCTACCCGTTCATACTGAACGCAAAAGCCAAGACAACCATGCTGCAAACTGATGCCGAACTGCAAATGCAGGTACAGGCTGCTGACGGGACGTTTTTGTGTTCCGTGCAGTGACGCTAATAGCAAATGTTTTTAATTGTTCTCAGTTAATGTGAGTTGTTTTATCCATTTCTCTCCCTCTTCGACCTGTAACCATTACCAAGATGGCAGTAAGTGGTGCAAATCTACACAATGTCTTTATGCTGCTGACACTGGAACCCCACCTCGCTAGGAACCCTTACCTGGTGCTCCATGTGCGCAGGAGCCATTTAGTAAGCGACACACTACGTGAGCTCACCATGTACTCTGACGTGGACCTCAAGAAACCACTCAAAGTAAGAGGCTGCCTTCAACAGAGGTGTAACTTCACTTAAGCAAGTTTTTGCTGTTCTCTAGACTTTGTCGCCGTTCTCATCTGCATCTTCCTCCTTCCAGGTGATCTTTGATGGGGAGGAGGCCATAGACGCAGGCGGCGTCACTAAAGAGTTCTTCCTGCTGCTGTTGAAGGAGCTCATGGATCCTGTGTATGGGATGTTCACTCATTACAGAGAGTCCAACCTGCTCTGGTTTTCAGATAAAGTGAGTTTCCTCAGTTGGTCATAAGCAGAGAGTGGAATTAGTATGTTAAACTATCCCTCAAGTATTTTTCTTAAATATAATTAAGTCTAAGTTTAGCATGTTACCTTAAACTTGAAACGTAAAGCGTAGTCACACTACTGCAGCGAAACACAATAAACACGATGCTGTTTTGTTTTAAGCGATCAGGAGACTTCATCTATGGAGATGATGCCAAATCTGGATGTTTTTTTATTTTTATTTTTTGGGTAACTTGGATGAACACATCACAGTTTTAAATGATTTTGAAGGTGGAAAAAAAAGGCACAACAGTGTGAGCTCCATAAGTCCATGCTTGCAGGTATTACTGCATTCAGTCACAAAGCTGAAATCTCCATTTAGTAGTCTACTTGTTTTCTACTTCTGGAAGAAAGATTCTCCAGACTAAAACATATTTGGACTTGCTGACAATAAGCGTCCTGTGTTGCTGGTTTTCTCTCTGAATCTGTGCGCAGCAGCTCAGCTTCAGGCTAATAATGATATTGTGAGATCTCCATGACGTCAGAAAAGAAAGAAGATTTAAGTAATTAGTGAACCTACTGCTGCTGTGCCGTGTGTAAATTTCACTCAGCCCCGCTTTAGGTTTGAAGCCTAAAGAAGAGAAGAGTGGGCTCCAGTCTAACTTGCACTTGGGAGATAATGTCCCTTTAGGGCATGCTGTATTCCGTCTGTTGCTCAAAAGGAACAGTTAATGCTTTGATAAATCCGCTGATCTTTCCCTTTTGGTTTGAAGCATTTTATCTCTTTTGTTTGGGCTTTTTTGTTTGTTTTTGTTTTGGTATTAAATAGCATTCTGCCTATAATGGATTATCACAATGTGAGCTGGCAGTTATTTGCTGTGCTTGCTGTGTTTCCAGGAAGAGCTGTTGTTGCTGGAGTTATACTTAGAGATGCTGTAGGTCGGTGGGAACATTCAGAGCACGTCCCTCAGACTTGACCGTCATACCGACTGAGCTGGGAAACAAAACACTATCAGCGCCGTTTCAGTCAGTCTCCCCTCTGTCTTTCAAGTTGGGGTTGACATCCCCCCCACTTTTTTTTTTTTTAAATAGTAGCATTTACCCAGGCCAACACACAGAACTTACTAATAATAGCATATTTACCCCTAAGCTCTGATACCTTGTAGTTGAGACGCAAAGTACTTTTATTAATATTTAAATAGTTCTGTAAATCTGAATTTACTGCCGGCCTACCATATAATGTTTTACAGCTCGTGGGATGTGAGAAATCGTTGAGTTATGTTGAGCCGGCTGACAGCCACTGAGAAGTGTTAAGAAAGGCTAAATAATTATCCTGCATGCGTCTCCAGTGTTTTGTAGAGCAGAACTGGTTTCACCTGATCGGGATCATCTGTGGTCTGGCCATCTATAACGCTACAGTGGTCGACCTCCATTTCCCCCTGGCTCTTTACAAGAAGCTGCTCGAGGTATCACCCACGCTGGAGGACTTCAAAGAGCTCTCACCCATTGAAGCCAGGTAAACATTGTGTCCCACCATTTTGACCGTGACCTTGAATGTTATTCCTCTGGACTGATGTATGCAGACATCACGTGTGCCACTTGTTTACTTAAAGAGTATTTTTATTTTCAGAATAGCAGTGAAATTGTTTGCCACTTCACTGAATTTAGAGCAGGATGGGTGAGCATTTGCGCTGAACCTAATTGTCTTCAGTTGTATATTGATTTTGTGATTATCCTCGTAAGTGGTTACAAATCCTTGTAAGTGAGGGCTGTGCAGCCTGTTGCTGTTGTTAACCATCTTAAAGGACACTATATCTTAAAATGTTTATTGTTATTATTTTGACTAAATGCAGCACAGTGGCAACATCACATAAACAACAAACAGACACCAGTTCTACTTTCTCACAAAGATTGTTTGACATTTTCTTTGTACCGTGACCTCAGCTGAGTGGCTCGGGTCAAATTTCTAAACAATAATAAAATATCCCCTTTGACTAATTAGTATTTCCTTTGGCAGCCCATTTCTCCTTCCTGTTATTGGTGGTTAAAACATGTAACATTTTCTTTACAGGAAAGCTAACACAACACTCCCTGTGAGTCATTTCCTATGATTAATAATTCACCTCTAATCTGACCGTGGTTGTATTCCCAGTTTGTTTGATCAGCGGAGCTGCAAGAGCAGCACGGCTGATCCCTGGTTTTCAATGTGAAAGTCAAACATGGACAGAATTTACCAAAACATAGGAATTGAATTAAACACAAGTAAACTTTGAGCTTCAGCATCCACTGATCCTGCTCTGTCATTTTGCACAGCTTGCTGTCGTTCCCAGTCGCTTCCACTTTGACTGTGGAATATTCAGTGGTGGGGAAATTTCACGACTGGACTTGTTGAACAGGTGGCATCCTATCACGGTACCACGCTGGAATTCACTGAGCTCCTGAGAGCGACTCATTCTTTCACAAATGTTTGTAGAAGCAGTCTGTGTGCCTTTTGTACACCTGTTGCCATGGAAGTGATTGGAACACCTGAATTAAATGATTTGGATGGGTGAGTGAAGACTTTTGGCAACATAGTGAACAACACCACAGAACTGCAGGTGTTGCTAAAGTGTTCTGTATAATTACAGGTGTCAGTAGTCTATAACACTGCTTTTTTATTCTGTGAGCGTTTCAAATACGTTTTTCTCAAATCCCACCTTTAGGTCGACTCTTTCTAAGAGACGCATTGCGTCAGTGTCTGTTTCACAAACACTTTAACTTGAGAACGATGTGACCTAGATCGTTCAAATTCCCACCCATAGATGCAGCTGCTAAAAATGTTCGACTTGGTGAACTTGACCGCGAGGTGAAGGTCGGGTTTCTGAAGATCTTGTGACTGCGATACCAAAAGAATAACATGATGATATTAATGTGCTTTCAGGATCACCTGTTGGGAGTGTTGCTTTTTATTAACTGATTTCTTTGTTTCTGCAGAAGTTTACAGCAACTTTTAGACTATGAAGGAAGTGATGTGGAGGAGACATTTCTTCTTAACTTTGCTGTAAGTTTAACTTTTCATCTGTTGATTTTATGTCACGTAAATGAAGAAGGTTAGTGTTAGTCTTATTCATTGTTAACATGTTAACATAGAACATCAAATGTTACAGAGTAACTCATGACCATTCACTCCTACTTAATGTGTCCATCTTTTCACTTTCATAATTGTTCATCTATTTCAGGGGGGTGGGATAGTTAACAGGGTTAACAATGAGAGACAACCACTCACCCTCTCATTCATACCTATGGTCAATTTAGAATCATTCATTAACCTAACCCCGTGCATGTTTTTGGACTGTGGGATGAAGCCGGAATACCCGGAACGAACCCATGCAGACATGGGGAGAGAAGCCCTCTAATGTTGCTAATAACTGTTACTGATATGTTACTGCATACATTTTATTAACAGACACAGACAACAGTGTTTATTTAACTGCTTTCCGAGCACTGATCACGTGCATGTTAAAAGAGCAAAGCTGAATGCGATGCAACACGAGTCAGAGCCATTTTTGTCTTTGAGTTTATCCTTCGAGTGTGCTCAAAGCAAATCCATTCGCTCAGTGGTGATTCATCCGCTTCTAATACGTGTGATTGAAAATGAGGGCAGTGCGCATGTTCAGTGAAGGTTGCTTGTGGAAGGTCTGCGATACAGAAGAAGAGCTCAAAACAGTCCTTGGCTGAACAGTCAGATTGTTGTGGCATATTTAGCTGAGGGCTGGTTTTGGTCTTTGCCCAGAGGGAAAAAACCTGGAGTATCACCAGACTTCTTCTTGAACTGAAACATGCTGAATAAACTTGTGCACTTGTGAAAAAGCGCCACGTTGAGTCTATTTGTTGTGTTCACATGTTAAGATCACCAGGGAGAACTACGGGATGACCGAAGTCAAGGAGCTGATTCCTGGAGGAGAGAGCGTGACTGTGGACACAACCAACAGGTTTGACAGCTCAACAAATCAAATATACGCACACTGAGAATTTAAGCCGACTTTTCGGCAGATTAGATGTAAGTTAATCAAGTTTTCGGTGTTTTAATGCTCTGTGTTCTGTCCTCTCTGAACGGAGAAGAGATGACTGTGAGATTGATCCCCCCCCCAAACACTGAGATTATAATGCACTCATGGAGCTGGCAGCTTGTGTCCCATTGTTGGAACTGAAGGCCATGATCTGTGTCGAACACACTTTTTTTGTTTTAGTCACTCACACTGTGTTATTGCTCTTCATTTCTAACTGCTGTCCTTGTGCCAGTGGCACTGATTACAGCTTTTTCTGAAGTAGTCCTCAGAGGGAGCGTTCGGGGGCGGGTGGTGTCAGCATGTCTGGCTGCTGGTCCTGAACAGATGGCGAGAGCAGCAGTAACAAATTGTTTCTCCAAAATCTCCTCGACACTCAGATATAGAACTGTACCAAGAGGAATAATAGATAAAAACTGGTCTGCATTTCATACCACACATGCTTCAGCCTGATGCTGAAGGTCACTTTATCAGACATCATCATCCCGGCTTTTTTAGTTCTTTGTTTTTTTGAGTGTTTGTGTTGTGTTGACCTCGGTGGGTGTGACTCGGCTTTGTCGGGAAGACTGTCTGAGCCCCGTATTTATTAGCTTTTTGATGTTAAGCACTTGTGTGTGTGCTGGTTTCCTATACAGATCTTCTTGTGTTTGTCTCTGAATAAAACAATATTTCAGGAGTATGTTGCACCTTTTGTTGGTACGTTCTCTGAACAGCAGCTGCTACACCGAGTCCTCAGTTTCTAAACAAAACGACAGCTTTACTTTCTGTGTGTGAGATCAGTGAAAGATTGTGGCGTGATTGCTAGAGGATTGTCCTTTCCGGGAATGTTTGCGTTAAATTGACCAGTTACCTCTGAATCACTGTGAAACTTTTACTAAATAGATCAGTGGTAGGAATTTCAGATGAGTTACTCAGCATTTTGTGTCCTTCTGTAGTTCATCTTGGTGCAGTGAAAACAAATCAGTTTTTAGTATTTACACCTGTATTGATGCACTCACAGGTGGATCCAGCACAGCTGAAGAGATTACAGATTTAATCTACCTAAGTAACTTCTGCAGTAAGAGCTCACTGAGATGTTAACAAAATCAGGCTGGATGGATGAAGAGGATGTGGATGAACTCCAGCTAGTCTGAAAAAAGCTTTGACTCAGCAGCTGAAATAATGTGAACACACTCAGTTTCAGACACAATGAAGGAGGAAGAGGGTGTTTATACTCCCACTTTGACATCTGAATGAATGTGCTCCTTTTCTGCTGCGCAGAGCAGATGATCTGCATGTTTACTGAACCAGTTTGTGCACGTGTGTGTGTTTCAGGAAGGAGTTTGTGGAGGCCTACCTGCGCTACGTGTTCTCAGACTCTGTGGGTGAGCAGTACTCTGCCTTCTCCTCCGGCTTCCTGAAGGTGTGCGGTGGTGAGATTCTGTCTCTGTTCCAGCCCTCCGAGCTGATGGCCATGGTGGTCGGCAACAATAACTACAACTGGGAGGAGATGGAGAAGGTCAGTGTGCGGTATAAACATCTGCATGTGTACTCCAGCGGTTCTGACTGACTCAGCAAAGCCTCTCTTCACTGTGTTTAGTTTATTATTATTTATAGTTTTACAAGCATGCACAAGAAAGATTAAAAGAACTGTAAGTGGAAATCTTTAATTGGTAGTTATATATGTGAATGGAAATTTGATATTTGCATCATCTACATCTGGAAAGCCAGCGAGAGTACCCACCTCACCGCCACAGCGGGGAACAGAAACACAGGTCATGTTATGTTTACTTTCACTGGAAAGCAGCAGTTGCTTTTTTTCATTTAAATTAAGTCTTTTCCCTTCAACACAGCAAACAGTTTTGCAGTTTTTTGCATGGTGTTTATATAACCAGGGTTCTGCCATATTAACCACAGCATCCATGCCTGTGGCTCTCTCAGGCTGTACTGTGGCGCTTTGGGGCTTCAAGCTAAATTCCAACTTCATGGTAGTTAATGTTTAGTATGTATGGTGTCTCATCTCAGATTGACATAATAACATCCTGACTTTCCTTAAAGGTATATTATGTGCGAGTCGTCCTCAGACTTTACCTGAAACTATCACCTCAGTGGTGCATTGAACTGAAATTTAATTATAGGTGTTTGAGTAAGAAGCAGGAAAGAGGAAGTTCTTTCCACTGGTGTAACATGCAGGTTTGTGTATGAAGCCATACTGGCTAACTACATTTAAGCAAAGGAACAAGTATAAATTCTGCAGTGATATTCCTGTAGTGTGCTGTAAGTCATTATAGCATTATAGTGATAAGCCCAGAGCGTCCTAAAAGGGCCGTCCCACCTGAGACACTTTCTGTTTGAACTGCTGCCCCCCAGGAGGCGGTTCAGGGCATTAAAAACAAGGATCTCATTAAAAATATTTTTATCCTGAAGTCATAAGTACACTAAACACTGCTAGAACTGTGCAATTTTTAAGAGTAGCTGTGGAATGAAGCTTGTATGTGTGGTGTGATGTGTGTTTTACTTTCCCCTTTTAGGAATTTTTATGGTGACTTTTAGAGACTTGGATATATATTTAGACTTTATATATTTTTATGGACATATTTTTAAGTTGTTTTTTCAGATGCTTGCACTGATCAGATTACAATCAATTTTGTTGCACATGCGCAACAAAATGTGTAAAGACACTATAATAATAATAATAATAATGTCACAGCTGTTTCTTCTTCACATCACATTGATAGATTTTGTTCATTCTTTAAATGTTTCATCTGAAGAATCTCATGTGTTGCACTTTAAGTGGCAAAATAATCAAACATATTGTGTTATAGTTATTAGTAGACAAAGTCATGAATCAGCTTACTGGACAAATGAAGCTTGAGCCGTGATTGAACCTGCTGGAGTTAAAGCAGAAAGAACTGTAGATAAATCAGAGGTTTTTCTAAAAGGCTCATTTTCATGTTTCATGTAATTCTTGCCAGATGTGGCAAAGATCACATCTGAGCCCTCTAAATATCCAAACAAACAACTGTGTCAGAAACTCCGCTCAGGCGGGTTGTGACATTCGGCTTCCTTTGCTGCTCTAGATCTGATCATAAATGGTAGGCTTTTGGAACAGTTTCACATATTTTGCTGATGACTTTAACTCTTGTGTCCAGAAGTCCTTGTTGTGCAGATTACAACATCTGTACAACAGATTGTCAGATGTCAAAAATGGGGAACTGATTTGCTTTTTTAGGGCAGATTCTCTGAGGACTTTATTTCCTGACTGAAAATGAACTAATTTGTTTTCCACAAATCAAATTGTTTACCGACTTTTAATCTCAAAATCTCTTTTCTCTTTCTGCAGAATGCTGTTTATAAAGGGGAGTACACCCCCACTCATCCAACAGTCAGATTGTTCTGGGAGGTTTTCCATGAGTTCCCTCTGGAAAAGAAGAAGCAGTTCTTATGTAAGCCTTTAATTGCCTCCTTACTTGAGCTGTGTGGCAGTTTAATTCTCTTACTTACCCTCAGACATTTTGCAATGTAATAATTTGCAGATCATGAGAATCCATTTTATCCACATACATACATACATATATATATATATATATATATTTATTTATTAAGGTGGTGATAAAATGGCAAAAACGGCAGTCAGTCTGCTGTCATTTAGCGATTGAATGGCGCCAAGTTGGCAACAACCTGTGAGTGATAATACATCAATTAATTGTGATAAATCATTAAATTCAGGTGTTCTGATCACCTCCAGGGTGATTGCAAGTGTTTGCCCAGAGGCTGTGGGAGTTCCACGCTCAGCCTCCAGCTGACCAGTTGGTCATTGCAGCTACTTGCAGTCTCTGAATGTGAAATATCACTGGACAACCAGCAATTTAGGTTTCTAGTTACAGGGAGGTACCTGTCTACTACGGTTTAACTTGTCTTTTTTGACCAACAGTGGACGTGTCTGATACTAAACTACATTTTTTGACATGCTAACACACAAATACCCCTGTCTCCGTCCCTACTCGCACAGAGTGGAGCAGCAGTCAGTGTTGAACAAGCAGCAAAGAACAGCTTTTAGCGAGAACATGAGAACCGCAGTAAGATCCTCTCCAAGTTTGGGGCAGATTGGATTAACAGTTGTTTAGATGGACAAAGAGCAGATATTTTAATAAGCCCCAGAAACGCCACCATGCATCTAAACATTCGATGCAACCCAATGAGGAGCTTTACTGGGTTATTTCACATCGGGTGTTCGTGTCTCCTGCCTGCAGTGTTCCTGACCGGTAGCGACCGCATTCCCATCCACGGCATGGAGAGCCTGCGTATCATCATACAGTCCACCACAGCAGAGGAGCACTACCTGCCAGTGGCCCACACCTGCTACAACCTGCTGGACATGCCCCGCTACCAGACCAAAGAGATCCTGCACCGCCGCCTCACTCAGGCCGTGGAGCAGTACGAGGGCTTCAGCCTGGTCTGAGGTGAGCCCAGAGGAGACTTCATGCACTTTAACAGCAATACACCCCCATGTGAGTGTAAAAATGGGCAATTTTGGGACATGGCAGGGTCACTCTGTTTATATCTGGTCAAACAAGATTGTTTAGCATCTTGAATCTTAAAGGTCTATGTATGCATATGCAGATATTATTGCTTTTATTGCTTTGGGCAAAGTTCCTCAGCCTTCCAGGACCATTTAGAGGAGATTTGAATGGCTGATACATAAAAACCAACACGAAAGTGAACCAAAAATAGCGTCTGGACTAAAATGTGCAAAATGACCCCAGGATTATGAAAACTTTGGGACCTAAATCCAGGGCCAGAGAAGGTTGAGAAACTCAGGCTTTTGGATGTTGGCATTTTTAATTTAAGGTTGTTTTTTTTTTGTTTGCAAAAGCTGTGTATTTTATATTCCTTAAATTCTATTTTTCACCATTAAAGAATTATGTTATTACCTTGAGACAATATATTGCTTTTTGTTACTTTTAATTTATTAAATAGAGTGGTTATTTTTGACAAAATGAACATGTATATATGTATGTAAATAGCACTTTGAATATAATCTTCACCCGTGAGATTGGGAGGAGTGTTAGTCCCGCTGATCCTTTTAAGTCTGGCACCAGCATGTCCTCTCTGCCTGATTCGGAAAGAGGACAAACGAGTCTGGCAGACAGACGTGTGCAGAGTGAAACATGCTGAATATTGTTTGCAATCCCTGATTCTGTTGTAGCTGTGGATCACACAGCAGCTGACTCTGTTCTTGAACCTGCATTCAACAGTGTTGCCTTCTACAGCAAAACCTACTGTACGGACACAAAGTGGATCTTTTTAGTGGATGTCGTCTGTGTGCATGTTCCCGAGTGAAAGCAAAAACCAGGTTGTTGTTTATCAAGTGACATTTTTGGAAATGTAATTATTCGCTTTCTTGCAGAAAGGCAGAAAATCGATTTTCTTTCCTCTGCATGTCGGTTAAATATGAATTCAATTCAAATTCAGTTGAAATTTCAATTTTTAGCACCAAAGCACAGGAGTTGCCTCAAGGAGGATTATATTTTAAGCTAAAGACCCTACAATAATTACAGAGAAAACCCAACAGTCAAAATGACCCCCTATGAGCAAGCACTTGGCGACAGTGGGAAGGAAAAACTCGCCTTTAACTGTCTGTGCTGTGCTGGTGGTGCAAGTTCTCGCTTTAACTCAATCTGTTATCTTCCAGTTGAAAAATTGTGTTAAAAGAAGTAGTAGGTGGAAATGTTAGGGAGGAAGCGACTGTCCTGAATGGTCCAATCACAGCCATCACAGGCTGTGTCGATGTGGTGTGTAGATTCCTATGGAGGTGCACGTCACGTTTCAGGCTGCAGCAGAGGGTATCAGAAGGGTTCGTAGTCACGACATACCTAAAGTGTAGATTTAATGCCAATATACAAATCCCCTTTAAGTTCGGGGACAAAGCCCAACTCTAACCGTTAGACAATCAGAATATGGAAATCTTATCAGTCAGAAAACGATATAATCATCAAAACCATAGCATCAGTGTTACCACCTGTGACGACTTAGACCTCAGCGGGTTAAACAAGCTGGACATAATGCAGTCATTTTTGAGCATAAGCGTGGTTCTTAGCTGGAGTTACTATGTGACGGAGCCAAACTAAACAGTTCCTCTGTAATGACATTTGCTCTGATCTGCCAAGAAGCGAGTAAAAATATGTCCTAAAATGTTGCATAAAACTTAATATACAAACCTTAGAATGAATCATTGTAATTAGTCTGGTTTCCAAGTTAAGATGAATTAAATTGTGATATTTGAATACATAAGTATTTTAAGAGTGTGGACAGATGACTTAGTAATCAGTTTGCATATAAAACTGTACCCGTCATATTATTCCAAAACATGCCCTGATAATGTTTAAATATTCCTGCAGTGACACCTCTTAATACAAGATGATGTTTAATTAGGTTGTGCATTGGTGTGAAGTGCGTGGATTGGTCTCGCATATATATATATATATATCTATTTTTTATATATTTCATACATGACAGTGGTGTTAAAGTGACTTCAGACAGTAAAATGACTCGATGTGTTCTGACTAGCACGTCCTCTCAGCAATAACAACCTGAAGCATCCCAGTTCTGTGCTGGCAGCTCTGGGCCAAACACATAAAGGTCTTAAACGCTGGACTCTTCTGAGATGTTTCTTAGGGCAGGTCATCTTATTGCTTAGCTCCATACTGCATGTACGCACACGTTTTACATGTTCAATCAATATTTGTCTGATTAAGGCTCCTGCAGAGTTTAGTCCTATGCAAAGGTTTGTGCAGCCCTTGACTTTCTTGCACCTTGTAATGTGCTAGAGAAAATGTTTTTGTTTTGTTTGTTTGTTTTTTGGTTGTTGCTTATTTGTCTAAAATCTACTCAAAGCCCTCTGTTCCTGCCATGGTTTTAAATAAAAAACAGTATAAAAGCAGGATTTCCGTGTGGTTTGTGATTGCATTTCATGCTTGATGAATGATGGAAGGTTCCTTTCTACTGCTGAAGTATCCAAAGAAGGTCTTCTGGAGCTTTTCACTCTTCCTTAGTTGGTGGATGATAATAATCATATTTTAATATTAAATTTAATTAAATTAAATCCAGTAGCTTTTTACATTTTGTAACGTGTCTCAGATCTGTCTGTAAAGTCCTTTGAGTGGATGAGTGAACATTACCAGCCTCACATTATTCACAAAAGAAAAAAAAAAAGCAGAGCCCAAAAACCTTCAGTAAAAATATGATTTCATTCACATTATATACAAAATACAATTTATGTACTAAAATGTACACACTCAATTCATTACGCCTGGCCAGTGTTTACATTCAGTGAAAACAAAATTCACACCGATTACCATCCAGAAAATTGGAGAGAAGAAAGGGGAAAAGTACTCGCTCACAGAAATGTAAACATACACGATGATCCTTATTTACAAACAAACAAACCAAACCACTGTGGCGAGGACGAGCCTTCAGCGTCCGCCTCAGACCTGGTCTAGTGTTAATCAGTGTGAGCAAACACACACAGCAGTGATTGGGGGGGGGGGGGTACCTTTTTTAACATAAAGAAAACGAGGGGAAAGAAGGTTATGGCGTACAATAAACACACAATA
>VOQJ01043992.1:23214-40772 GCA_015052665.1 Apistogramma diplotaenia
GGGGGGAGGGGGGGGGGGGGAGGGGGGGAGAGAAGGAAAAGACAAGATGAAGGAAAGAAAACAAAGAAAGAGAAGTAAACCAAAGAATCAGCGAGCATCCTTCCTGCTGAGTTAGTTACTGGAAATTAAACAAGCTCACAGCCACATAAACTTTAATTAACTCATGAGCCACGTGAGCTCCCTAACTGTGTCTCCTGCTGTTGAAAAGTCTGCTACTGTTTTTCCACCATCGTTGGCAGACAGGCAGGGACACAGCAGCAGCAAATATCAGGTCACTAAAACAGGCAGTGGCTGGAACTGCACTGGGTCAAAGGTCTCAAACGACTGCCTAAAGCCTTCATTCACTCACATGGCCATTTGGGCTGCATTATGCCTTCTTTACACTATGCAGCAATCCCTCTTTGCTGAAGAACAATCGTGCCAGCTACACGGAAATAAAATTCAACTTTGCACAACACTTGCAGATCATGACCAGCTCTGCTTGTTCTCATGTGGAGCAGCCTGTCACAGCCAATCATGCAGGCGCCCTGCTGCGTGCCTGTTACCACGAGCTTATTTTGTATTCAGGACACAATGTACAGAAGGGGGCGGGGGTGGGGTGTACCAAGAGGCAGAAAGACATGAAAAAAATGTTGCAGAGGCTCTCATACAAAATGTCTTTATGTCAGAGTAACAGTTATTGGACTAAACAAAGAGCCACAATTCGCTGCATTGTGCCTCACTCAAACACTAATTACATTTTAACTACAAGCATGTAAATACACCATCAAACAAGCTAAAGTAACAGCTTAATAGTTCAGACACAACACTTTCAGCATGACAACATACAACAAACAACATAATCTCACAGCTCCCTGGTGTTTTTGTCTCTGAGGTCTGGCCACTAGAGAGCTCCATCAAGCACGTAATCGCCCACTAATGCCCCAAACACGAGGCTGCTGAAAGTGACAGGCTTATTGCATAGAGCCGTTTTGTTGTGATTCTTGCATTAAACAGGAAGTGGCAGCGGTGACGGCTGAAGTGAAAGCCAATCGTTGCAGTGAAAAGATGTCAACACAACACGCAGCAACATGTCCTTAAACTGTTTATCTACGGGTATGAATGAACATGCTGGTCATCACACCGGAGTACAGTTCAGCAAAATGCTTGGCTTTGCACTGTTCAATACAGAAACCTCCACTCAGCTCGACAGTGTTGCAATATCCTAACAACACAATCAGAATGGACGTGCACACGCGCAAGCACGGCAAAAACAAACACATTAATAACAAGCTGAAAAGCGGTACGACAGCCTAAAGGGGATGAAAGAAACCTGTGGATGATGCAGTGCTTTGGCTCTTTCTGCAAACTCTCCAACAGTAGGAGAGTGGAGTTGGAGAGTGATAAGCCAGGATCAATAAATTAAGATCCTGTGCACAGCTGACACATCAGGCACATGCACAGGCACGGCTTTCGAAATGGAGCACGAGCCTCAACATTTCAGCCGGATCAATAACCGCCCGAATGCAAACACCAAGTTTGTACGGCCAGCTGACTGCTATGCTGTTATCACCAACCATGCTGCCCTTTGATGATTGACTTCTGAGTGAAAATTACAGCACTACTTATCTGTTGCTAAGCCTGCAAACAGTTTTGCCACATGAGTGACAGATTCTGCAAAAACCTCACTGTCTACTCTTTAAATAAAATCACAGATGGAGGTTTTGCTACATATTCATATTTTCCTCATGTGAGGACTGCAGTGTTGACTTCTCCTTCCAAACAAGCACGTTTCTGATGTCTCTCCTCCAGAAATAGGTGGCTAGAGAACTTAAGAGGATATTTAACAATTCAATTCTGCAGGAAAGACAGAAGGAGCTGCTTCAGGAGGAGAAGGAGGAGGAGGAGGAGCAGATGAGGCAGCAGAAGGTGTGCAGCTGCTACCCAGACACCCAACCTGGGTGGAGGACCCTGAGCCTGTTGTCTGGACATGTCTGCATTTTTGTCCAGAAAAATTATAAAATGGATTGAAAGAAAGAAAATATCTAAGCAACAGCCAGATTTCTTATGTCTCCAGGCTCACCTCCCCAGTTGTTGTCCTCGGTCAGTGCCGTCAGGTCCAACCGCGGCACGTCCTCGCAGTTTGTCTTCTCGCAGTCCGAGTCCGGGCCTCGCACCTCTCCGCCTACCCTACCCGTGTCACAAGTGACGGGCGACTCCTGGATCTTCATCTTCAGCGTCTGCACAACCATGAGAGAAAAGAAACGAGCGCTCAACAACAAGAGGCAGCCTGTGAACACTCTTTAAGTTGAGCCACACACTCCCTCAGACTAGCCCTGCCTTAAATGTAGGGGGCTGCTCCCTGACTGTGATTCGCTGCCCTGGCTGGTCAAAACATCCGCCCATCTGTCTTTAACTGAGTACTAGAGAGCAGGAGTGGCTTCGCTCCGCCTTCTTCATCCACAGGATTCCCTCGCCCCTCCTGCTCATATTTTCCCTCTCTCTCTCGTAGTTCTTCTTGCTTTTTCTCTTGCCTGAAATGCACATGCTCCCCACCCGCCCAGCCCTGGACTTGTTTGTTTAAGAGCGGCAAACAGCAGAAGGGAGGGGTGTGCTGGAGACAGAGAGAGAAGAACAGAGAGAGAGGGAGGAGGGGCATGAAGTGAGAACAAGGAGAAGAGCAAATCGTGAGCCAGCACACGTATACTGACAGTGATCCCCCCCCTCGGTCTCTCTCTCTGCAGACACTGTGATGAAGCAGAAGAACTACACGTAAACCACTTCCTGCATGCTGCATTTTTTTTTTCTAATGTACCCATCAGCCCCTCCTCTTTTCCTATTTTTGGATTTCAGACTGCACTAAATTCCACTTTGCTTATCCAAGATCAAAGCGGTTTCATCAGCTGTGGGGGTACTGAAAATAATTTAGGTGAAAGGACACACTTAGCATGTCATGCATTTTCAGCATGCCTCTGTATCACTAAAATCTAAAACCCATGAGGTCCAGTTCCCGCTGTCTAGGCGTGGGACCAAGCTATTTTTAGTGAATCAGGACTCACAGCTACTAGACTTCATAAATGCTACAGGTGGCTTTAAGCACAGGGTCCACTTGAATTTGGTTACAACAGACCTTGTTCTGTTTTGGGGTTTATTTTGGGTTAATGATATTCGGACGCTGTTGGCTGGTTAAAAGAATAGAAAAGAATAATTAGTCTCAGATATGTGGCACATGCGTCCTTCTGGTTTACTGGAGGGCAGAAGGCCAAAAAGAGCGTGTAATCAAGACTTCTCAGCTCTTTCATGGGAAAAAAAACTGACGTCATGTGACCTACAGAGGCTATAATGCTGCCCCGAGAGAACGTGCAGACTGTGGCGGACGAACAGAAGAAACTTCCCTTTAGACGTGCTGACCATTGTTGTTCTCAGATCAATGTGCAAATACACAATCACTCACCATTCAGGATCACTTTATCACAGAATGCCTCCACATCCACCAGCCACAAAATGATGCTTTAAAGTAGGCCAGCCAACAGTACACTATAACACAGCACAATATCTGACATTTCCTCTGTGTTTCTTTACACTGTCAGGGCGAAGGCACTTTTGATGGCCCATTTGCACATCTGGAATATGGATGTGTGCACGTATCTGTGCATATATGCTGCCTCCAGGACCTTATCAGACACTTTCACACAGTCCTACAAATGCACAGATCCAGCTTGGTCTTTGAGTAGATTGAGCTTCTCTCCAATGGGAGAACAATTAGTTACTTTGAACTCTGTCTTCTTCCCTCCAACACTAAGAATAAGCTGCTAACTTCCTGCACATGTGTCTCCAGCCGGTCTGTCCTGCTAACCTGGTTGGGAAGAACATCCACTGGTCTGTCCATGTCTTGTTTGTTTGCAGCCATTTCAGGGCTGTGTTGTTCTATTACTTTTAGCCCCATGAAGATTAGACTGAAATACAACTATTTATACATTTAATGAATTCCAACTGACACAACTGTTATCTGACTCTCAGAATTCCTGTTAGACTCTAAAGGAGCCAGAAAGTCTTCAGCAAGCCACCCTTGTTTCCACACACCCTTTTATATGCAAATGACTTGACAGTCATAAACTTTCTGCTCCCTCCAGTTCCCTGATTAGTTTATCCTGCTTGTTTGGGCACATTTGATTAGTCAGTATGCCGGCAGTAATTAATCACAGAAATGCTAAGCAAAGCATATTGCAATTTGTTCATTCAAACTGCTTTATTAGAATCAAGAATACATTTTAGCCAGCAGAACTTAAAATAATAATCAGCCGTTAGGCTGGCAGCCAGTGCTTGTGGAGCGTTCTGTTTAAGCTTATGTATTGTATACAGCTGGTGGCAAATGTCACCAATATCATTCAATATCATTTCCCTGATACCAGAAAGTCTTTTTCTTTAACTAGCCTCAAACACTCATTTTGAAATGAAACATTTACTAGACTGCAAGAAAAAACAAAAACTTGTTAAGGAAATGAGGGTTTGTGTGAGCAGGTTACCATGAGGTGAACTGACTCATCACAGCGACGTGGAAAACTGGCCTGTACCAGCCAGCACCAGGCAGGTCAACTTGTTCAACATTTATCTAACTGCTTCATCATGAGCCTGATTACTCATGATGAACCCTTCAGAGTTAAGAACAATTAACTGAGTGTTTGTGAAATATGCAAATTAAATGACATCTACAAACTGTTTGTTACCTACTGTCTCATTTAGAGAACAAATAACCCTTCAAACCAAGAATCATATTTTTAGGAGCAGTGAGTTCTTAGTTCTTTACTTGTTCCTTGTTAAGTAATGTGCTTTCTGTTCTTGCAATGTGTTACCAGTGTGGCAGATGGCCGTCAAGCAAATGAAGCGTGCGTTCATTAGTTTTTAGTATGTAATGTTATGAGTTTCCAAGGTGAGCAAAAGAAACAACAGCTCTGTTTTCTCAGATCATTTTACATGCAAACAACCAATCAAACTGATAAAACAGAGACAGCTTATCTGCTCACTGATTGTTCAATTTGCTCACAGTGATCACTATCAATGAAGTGATGCAATCATTTCAAAATGCTGAAGAGAAAGTCGTACATCAACTTGATTACAGATGTTAAAGCTTAATGTCGTCCTGCTGCGCGCGCGCGCGCGCGCACACACACACACACACACACACACACACACACACACAGTATATTGTTGGCCAGAACAGCCACTCGTGTTCACGTTCATGATTTTAGCACCAGCTGGTGCTAAGGAGAGGTGAGCTTCACAATGCTACTATATGCCTGTGACATCAAGAGAAACTCATTGACAGTTAAAAGGCTAAATCAGCTCAATGTGTAAAGGCTAATGTGTACAGCACACAGTACAGTATATACTACAATATTTATTGGTTCATGGTGAAATGCCTCTGTTGCAGTCTTCTTTAAAGACAGCCGACTTCACCCATGTACATGAGCAGGTGAAAAACACAGCTGTCACTTCAACTATCACTTCCCACTATCAGGTTTCTTTCGCTATTGGTACAAAATGTTTTGAGGGATAAGTATCAGTAGAGTTTACAGGGACTCGAACTACACCTAGACAGACAACAAACCAAACACCAGCACACTGAGGTTACCAGTGGAGTGGTTAGGAATTTAAAACATGAACAAGCAGGAGGTGAGAAATGGAGCAAACCTTTGTCCTGAAATTCTTTTTCTACAACAGTTTCAGTTGTGGAATAATCTACTGATTAGTTTAAAAGTTAGTAAAAGTGTAAATGCTGCACGTATGCTATAATAAAAACAAATTTTAGCATTTTAAAACAACTTTTGAGGTCACCATAAAAACAAAATCAAATAATTATTCTGACACATGAAGACAGAGCAGGCCCAACATCAACGACAGTGTTTGTGTGGCGTTCATATGGCAACCCGGGCATTAACCACCAGCTGAGAGGGTGCTGCAGCAGCCTCCAGAGTTCAATGACATGCTGGCTCCAGATGGCTGCTCTGTGGCACGGTGCGTTGGTGATGGCAGAGCCGCGGCCCGAGCTGAGACTAAGATCCATCTGTGCTGCTTAGAAAAAGATTCAGCATATCGGTTCAGTACTCCATGAGTCATGCTGATCATGTCATGAGCGTGCTGGTATGGATTAGAATCAGAGACGAGCAGATGGAGAAGGTGGCTTGTTTCCTTATGCTCACACCAACAGTGACACTGAACTTCAAATCAAAAGTCTGTTTTGCAGTGTTTCAAAGAGCAGAAAAAATAATGATTTGTTTGTGTAAGAATAATGATGGGAAAAAAATTGCTTTTCACAGGAAGGCTGAAAGTCTCCTTTCATTCAGGAGTTTCAGTTCAGCAAAAGCGACGAGCACTGCGGCCTGAAAAACTCTGATGAGTTATCACAGTGGTTGAAACAAAAGCCAGTACTTTCTTTTTTTTAATGATTTTTTTTTCTGATTTGGGCCGTAGGCATGGGTGTGCAAGTGTGTAGTCATGTCTTACTCTGTATTAGTTGTTTGACAAACTGGCAACCTAATGTGTTCCCTGTCACCTCGTGACACTAAGCTGGATAAGCAGTTAAGAAAAATAATGAATGGATGACGCTTTGCTAAGCCCCTCCTTAGAACGCCCACTTTTCCCGCAGCTTGCAAAACAGGAAAAAAATGTTTTAAAGCAAAAAAATGCAATAGCAGTCATGCTAGATAATAAATAAAGCCGAATCTTTTGATTCCGTTAAAATCGGTTTACTAAAACCTTCTAAGAGAACAGTTCACGTTTCATTATTTCGACTATTAAAAGCAAATCTGAAGGGCTTTTTTTCAGTTGTTTAACCATAAATCTGCTCACCTAATCCCATATTACCTCCACCTCCATTATTAAAAACACCTACCTAATATTATGTAGGGCCCCCATATGCTGCCAAATCAGCTCTGACCCATTGAGGTAGGGAAGCGGAAGCTTTGGTGGTGTCCTTTAGTGTTTAAGCACCACTGGGGGGCTGATCTTTCAGGTCATGTGGGTTGTGGGGTGAGTTTAGAGACCGGGTCAATGCCTTAGGCTTTGTGTTTGAGGGATTTTCCTGTTGGGGGAGGTGGCTGTAATGCTGGTAACATTCGGCAGGAATGTTTGGGAGGGTGGAGTGAGTTAAGACAGCATCTACATGTATGCTTGGCCTCGAGGATTCCCAGCAAAGCAATGAATTATCATGAGATGACCAATGTCAATCACCTCATTAATACAGAGGCAGATCAATGCATACATATCACTCCACTTCTACATGCCCTTTCCCAGCTTGCTCATCATTCTGTAACTTTCCAAACTTTTGTTTGACCCTCTGTTTTTGGACTCTGCCTTTAGTTTGGTCACTTTTTTTTTGCCAGCCAGGTTACTTTCCCCCTTGTCTAACAAAACCTGCTCAGCAGAACTGACTGCTTTCAGTTAAGGTGAACTGATGGGGCCGCTGTGTGCCCAGGGTTTCTCAACTGTGACAGGGGAAGAAGCTGAATCAACCCCGGCATCCTTTTTTGAAGTGCCATCCCTAAAAAGTATATTTTTTGGCCTTTCATGGCTTTATTGATAGTTGGAGAGAGACAGGAAAGTGGGAGGAGAGAGACGGGGAAGACACGCGGGAAAGGGCAACAGGTCGGGAAGCTAACCTGCGCCGCCCGCAGCACAACGCGGCATATATGGTCACCTGCTCACGCCCTGAGCCACCCTGGCGCCTCAGCAAAAGAAGCTTTAACACCAGCTTGTGACTAATCAGGCCAGGGCATTTATCTCACACTTTAGCCCCTCACAACATGAACATGTACATCTTTGCTGCCTAATCTTGTCAGACAAGCTAATACTGTATATAATATAAATGCTAAAGCATCCTTAACATCGCGCACAGGCACAAGACAGTCAGTAGCTAATCAACACAAAACAAAAATGCCACACCTTGTGTTAAGGAAACAGCTAAAAGTTTAAAGCGGTTACTGTTTGTTAACCGTCTCCATGTGGTTATCACCAGCACATCTCTTTAACTGTTGAAAGACAGACACAGCTAATCTTTATTTGGTTAAGTGGAAAATTTTATGACTATTTTTTTAAACCACTAAGAAAAAAAATTAAAAATTAAAAATAAATAAATAAATTTAAAAAAAAATTATATATATATATATATATATTTAAAAAAAAATTATGTGTCACCTTTAAATTTTTAATGGGTTTTGCTCTGTTCAACTCTTTTGCTTTCTATTTCTCTGGACTGCTTACATCAAGTTAGACAAATCTAAATATGTCATCAAGGCCATTTGCTGAATATGATACCTGACTCAGGCATATTGTGGGTCAGTGGTGTGCGGACAGTTATTTTTGATACTCTTCACCTACACTTGTCGGTAAAGATGCGCCAAAATTAGCAACCACTGAATGCTGTTCAGCAGTAAGTGTTTACAGCTCATCACCGTAGCTTAACATGCTATCGCATTCTGATTAGGACTTAACCACAAAGTTCAGCAGAGGCTGTGAAAAGTTTTGACCTGATGATGATGCATTTCAGACTATAGGGACAAGACTACTAAAGCCACAGTGGTTGATGATGAGAAACAAAAGCTTTGTTAAATTAAAAGGTTGCTGAGAAATTTCACTTTAAACCACAAATCTGAACTTCCAAGCAGGAGGAAGAGTCAGGGGATCACCCAAATCATGAACATTTACCCTCTGGAAACCACCAGTATATTACTGTCAGGACCAAAAGCAGTGACAGTGACACAGGAGAGTCTGGTGAAAAAAATAGTCCACAGCAGGCAGCTTTATAGCATCTTAAAAATATTTGGAAGCTGGCACCCAGCACGCAGCTCAGTGGCTCCTGACCTAAAGAGATGACGGTCACTGACACAGCTGTTCCCACCAACAGACACACAGATCCTTACAGTCATCTAACCTCTTCTCTCAGCCACTCAGCACCACACTCAACATCCAATCACATTGGTGCCCGCTATCATGTATTCACACATGTGTCTGTCAAGGGACTGTGTGTCATCTGCACTGTTATGTAAGGACGAGGCATGGAGGGTTAAAAAATAAAACAGTCTGCTGCTCTTGAATAATGCTCACTGAGTGTGAGTGTGTAAACTCAAAGATATTTCCATCAGACGGACAGGAAGAACATGATGTGCAGCTCAACTTTACATTAGAAAAAAAAATCACAGATGAATCAACTGTGTTAATTTGCAGTGAGAAGAATCTGCAGAGATCGTGTTTCTACAGGTTCCAGCTACTAAAGAAGAAGTAATCGCACATTTAATTTAGAACCTAACCCTGAAAAACCCAGCCTTAGCCAATTTATAATACAGTTTATATATAGTGCCGGTCAAAGTTCGGATATGCTCACCCATTTATATGAATTTGTGAGTGTGTCCAAACTTTTGACTGGTACTGTATGTAGCGATGCACTCTCGGATACGGTTTCTGATCATTTCAGAATTTACCACCTTCTAAATATACATTAAAAATGACTCTACATGAACAGCAGAAATACAATAATGCAAAAACAGGAGAGAAAATATCACAAATCCTGTCATATTCATACAGCTATAAACACATGACGAGTAAAGGGTGTTGACTTACTGCCTGGGCAGCCTTGTTCTCAGTTAGCTGAATGAGATTTGGGATGTTTTTTGGCTTCCTGGGTTTGGGGGTTCGCTCAGCGTGACTACTCAGGCCCGCCTGTGAGTCCACACGGCTGCCCATGTCTTCCCCCACGCTGGCAGAACTACTGCAGCTGCTCGACGGGACGTTTTCCTTGTTGGTGTCTTCTTTGACGGAAGGACCTCTGTTCTCGGATGAAAAGAAAAAGGGTGAGGAAATGAGACATCTGTCTTCCATCTGACTCCCTATTCTCTTTGGTCTGTCTTTGATCAGATTAACACTGGATGAAATGCTTCTGGAAACCAAATGCCAAGGTCATCCCGATGCCTTTCTTATATATTCTCAAGCAGCTAATGTGCTGTTTAGTGTTTGTGCTAAGTCTGTTTACTGTCCATGCTCTTATTAACATTTTCTGCTGCTGAGACACTCCTCAAATCCACGTGTTGCTGATCTCTCTGACTCCCCTGGGTCTTCATCAACAAGGATTAGCTTCTTACTGGAAAGTCACCAGTTGTTATGACTGCACAGCCAAGCTCGCCACACAGAATCAACTGCACCACTGTTTACTGGAACCAAAACACCAACTGAAAGTATCACTGTAGTATCACTGCAGCGGGCACTACAGTGATGGAGTGGTTAGGACGGTCACTTCACAGCAGGACCGCCCCTGGTTTCAACCCCGGCTGGGGCCTTTCTGTGTGGAGTTGGCATGTTCTTCCTGTGCTTGTGTGGGCGCTCTCCGGGTACGCCGGCTTCCTCCCACAGACCAAAGACTTGCATGTTGAGTTAATGGGGGATTCTAAATGGGCTATAAAGTGCCGTATGAATGTGTAGTTAAACGTGACTTGTGAGTAAGATGCGAAAACCATTATATAAATGCAACTACATTAAAATTGTTTTGCTGTAAGATGTTAGATTGAATAAGCCAAAACCATAAAAAAAAAAAGAAAATTAATCTGCAGTTGAGATTGTTTTGATGCTGGTACCATCAATTACCTCCTTCATGATTAGGCCATGCCCACAGTACCTGTTTTTTTCTCTGTGCTTCTGGACCTCCTCCTGCTGCTGTTCTCTTTGGTGCCTACGTCTCTGTCTCGCTGTTGGTGTCACCTTTGAAGAGCATGTGGTCGATTCACAATTGTCTGACTGCTGAGCCTCTAAAGGGTTTACATCAAACAGGTGCTGCTCCACTGCCGAGTGTATGGTCCTATCCAGAAAGCTTCAGGGAGCAACAAAATGAGTTGATAATACGCACAATTTTATGCTCCACTGTTCCACTTTTTCTTTAAGAAGTAATACATTTATTAATTACAACAGCACTTACTTGACCACATCAGGTCTGCAGTGGATGGGGGAGAGGTGGTTACTGAAAGAAAAACAAGAGGGGGAACTTAACGCTACAGAAACAAGTGGTCACACATGTCACTGAGCAACACAAACAATTCCCTCGGGCTCAGGTTGTGGCCTTTGGTGATCAAGAGAGCTATGTGCACAGGTGAGTGCTACCCTCAGCTGCATTCAAAGCATAAATGGATCCTTGGAGGGCAAAGTGGGTGGCTTCCATGGCTACCAGTAAGTCAAGCAGCAGAGTACATGTCCATGGATCTTTATACTGATCTATGACTTCACTTGGTTTAATTTAGGATATTTTCAATATTTTTGGCTACATGTTAAATTGCTTAATTACATTAACACATCACCGTTGTGATTAAGCTGGCATAACAAAAGAAAAATCCCAGCTTCTTTGGATGTTCCTGTGGCCTTGACCAACTGATCGACATCATGTCTGCTGTTCCTGGAACACAACTTCCTCAAGGGTGACCTCAAACAATCTTCCATAAACAGCAGTGTTGTCAGTGATAACAATACAAATGGTAAAGGGACAAATATGGATCACTGATGAAAGAGGAGATAATAATAGGATGATTGTGTACTGTGAAGGTGACTGTGGTGAAATCTGTGTAACACACAAGTACTGATATTACCAAATCTAAAAAGCAGGGTGCTGAGCAACCGTGTAATAACGAAAAAGTAAAATACTGATAAGGAGTTCAAAGTGAACTCATGGGACTTTTTGATTGTCAGTTTCCTGAAAAACAAAATCACATTTCTCTTCAGGGCAGTTTCTTTTTAAAACAAAACAAAAGGGGAAGCGGTTTCAGACGCAGAAGCTGAACACCTTGGTTATGACGCACTAAGAAAATCACTACCATAGAACAAATCTGTAATTCGTTCAATGGATGGTTGAGTCAGTGGCTGACTAATACTGGCTTAATGTTAATGGTCACAAATGTTAAAAGCATAAATTCGGACACGTGTTCAATCGATGGTACAGTAACTCCTCAAATACGATCGAAGTTTCTAGAGCCGTCTATAACTTTGAGTCATCATTTGAGAAACATTTATGGCATCCAGACAAATTAAGCCCCATGCTCTATGTTGCAGATATAGCACTGTGACAGTAGGGCCTCACTTTTTTTTTTAGCTTGTGACTGCTCACAATAAAAAGTTGTGTGCTTGTGTCTGCTCATCTTGGGTTATGACTTTAGTCTTAACTGTGCTCTCTCATGAGAAAGGCTCCAGAATTAGAACTATAGACAGCTGGGAAAAATGTATTTATATCTAAATGATCTTGTGACTCTTGGATTCATCTTGGGATGCTACAACAGAGGCAACCTCCTTATGAGCAAATAACACGTGATTATTTGTCTACACACAATGAGATCTACTGACTTGTTTATATGATTTCATTTAACTTTAAAACAAAAACAAAACACAAAATCTGTATCATAAATGAAATTCAAAGGTCACCCGACTTAAATTAAACTTGGTCCTTATTTGGCCTCCTGTGCCAAATTTAAGCTGATCATCACTGCAGGTACAAGCTTTTCGGAACTGTGTATTTTTAGTTTGGAACAAGATACAAGAGGTGCAGCAGAATTGTGAAGGTGGCACCACTTCCCAGAGAGAGCACTACTCCACTGGCTTAGTTTCAGCTAAAGATGTAACTGTAAAACCATGGAATGGCTTCCTGGTGAGTAATAAAGGCAGTCTTAGTCATGAAGTCTGGGAAAAGAGAACTCAAGGGCAACAGGGATGGTTCATTACATCATAAACGTAACAGGAACATCGCCAGGAGGATATTAATGAGCAAAGTCAACAATCCTTTCTAGAATTTACTCTAAAATATGAAATTACACCAAAAAGGTAAACGTCTGTCAGATTAACAAAGTGAGTGTGAAGCTTCACTCCCCAGCTGTTAAAGCTGACATCAGGAGTGATTGTTGTTGTTACTGCGTAACTATGGCATGAGTGTTTTATCTTTAAACAAACTTGCTACTTGTTTGTTTTAGTTAAAGTTTTTTTTTTGGTTTTACACCTGAAGAATAACGAAGAACAAGTTGCAGGTCAGCAACAGAAAAAATAAGATTTTAAAGATTTATGCAGCACCAGTATGTGTTAAACTTTAAAATGTGTCCAAGTAGTTACCAGTTTTTGATCCTAAAATCAGTCTGGTGTTTTATGACTGAGGGTGGGAATTACTGGGCAACTGAATACTGTAATCATGGTCTCACCATACAGTGACTCTCCTTGTTTCTACAATATCTAACAAACTGCGAGACAATTACCATTGATAAAATGATTTCTGCACAATGGCTGAAAAACAAAAATCTTAAAAAAGTAAAAAAGCAGGCATTATGAAATGTGCTGATTTGTTGGCTGGTGACACTGACTCACCAGCCAGCCAGCCAGCCAGGTGATACTGACTCTCATGCCCGTGCAAATAGGAAGCCACGCCTGACTTGGTCCTGGTTGAAGATGGGGCTGAAAGAGTGAACATTTATGGCCCTTTCCAAAGGCGACACAATACAAAGTTGTGGTTTCATCATAAGTTATGTGCTAATATTTCGTGGCCGAGTACTGTAATCTCTGGGGTTTTATCATCCAAGAAATATTCTTTAGCTTTCTATTTAACAGACAAGAATGGTACAGATTGTCGTTATTTTGGTAAAAACTAACATTACTTCTTAAAACCCTGAACAATTCCTTTAACAAATACAGTGTCAGGCAGACTCAAAACACTATTTCGGACTTCTAGTGGAATAACCACTGAAAAGTCAACTTTTCTTTGCTTCCATTTGCAAGTCTGTAAGAGTTGCTGAACTTTTGTCTGTCTGTGATGATAGTTATACTTTTTTTTCTTTTTTGCACTGCTGTGTTTGTGTTTAAATAGCCAACATGGTAACTCTTTGTTTTACAAAACATTAAGGACTGCTGAATTTAATTGTTTCACCCTGAAACCCTCTAACTAAGAGAACAGCTTTAAGACCAAAATAATGTGTTTCTGTAGTCAGTGGCTGTTTTTGGTGTTTTAAAGTCAACAGGTCTTTAAGGCACAAAAAGTGGGAACGGAACAACTCAGAAGCTTTTGCAGCACAAGCTTATGCCAGTTAAATCCCCAGCACTGTGTAACCAGGGGCGTTTGCTCAGGTAATCCAGTGTTACACCACCATCAGATGTTAGCCAGGACCTTCAGAGTCTTTGGTCAATGCACACAGACAAAACAAAACAAAAATGATTCACTTTGACTGAGAATCTCTGTATGTGTCAGACTGCATGTAGACGTCAGCAGACAGATCAAGTGTGTGTGTGTATGTGACAGTGTACAAGAAGAAAATGGAGTTAATCGCTATGAACATGGGCGTGAAAAGTAAATAAGAGGTTGCTCATGACAAATAAGGAGAGACTGGAAGTGTTTATAGATGATCTTTGTCATTTACAGATACAGAGAAACCGACTGCTGCAAATAAAATTACTTTATCTCTAAATCATTATGTTGACTTCTAAAATATAAAGTGAGAAAGGAAAATCCACACATTTAAGAAGATAAAACTATTCAAGATTTTTGACTGGAACATACTCAATAATGAAGCTGCAACCATGCCCCTCAGGACGCAGATGCAAACATCACCTTCTTAATCCATGGGATTTAATATGATGTCAGCCCACTATCTCCTGGGATGACCTTCCACAAGGTTTAGAAATGTGTTTATGGGAATTTTTGATGATTTAAGGCTTTTATGCAGCTGCTCAACCATGGAAACCCATTCCATTAAGCTCTGTTCCTGAGCTAATCCTGAAGGCCGTATGAAGTTGGAGGTCTGTAGCGGCTGACTCTGCAGAAAGTTGGCGACCTCTGCACACTATGCGTCTCAACCCACTTTGTGATTTTATGTGGCCTACCACTTCGTGCCTGAGTTGCTGTCGTTCCCAATCGATTTCCACAGTTGACTGGAATATTTAGCAATGAGGAAATTTCACGACTGGACTTGCTGCACAGGTATCATCCTATCACGCTACCTAGCTGGAATTCACTGAGCTCCTGAGAGAGACCCATATTTTCACAAATGTTTGAAGTAGTCTGCATGCCTAGGTGCTTGGTTTTATACACTTGTGGTCAAAGAAGTGATTGGAACACCCAAATTCAATGATTTGGATGGGTGAGTGAATACTTTTGGCAACATAATGAACCCTAAAACGGAGTCTTTGTATGTATGCATTCTACCTGCAAATTGGACTCAAAGTTTCCACTCTGTTTAATATCTGCAATCAGCACATCATTTATGAACACAGTGTCTTTTACACAGTGTCCTCTACTTGGCTGCTGTGTCTTTGCCACAATAACCACACAGTGCTGAGCAAATTGTTGCACGTGCATACTGCCCTGTTGTCCCTCTAACTGGTGGCTCCATTGTCTCTGATGATAATGCACTTGGGCAGCATGCAGCCACTTCCCCCACACCTTCAATGAAAAACAACATACTCTGTCCCCATCCTGCCTGCTTTCTAACACCAAACAGGAGGCCTACCTCATGTAGAAAGGAGATATTGGTCTGCCTCCATCTTGAGAGCTGAAATATAAAAACAAGCAGCATTAATTAGCATGCAGGACGCACAAAGTCCTTTGGGATCAAAACATTAAATTTCACCCAGAACAGTAGATTTTACTGCAGCTAAAAAAGGTACATGCACAAGACTGGCTTTTGTTTGCAGAAAAATAGCCATGCAGTGCTACAGATCAGTGCCTTTGTGAAACGTGTCTCAGGTTATTATTATGAACCAAGAGAACTACGTGCTGCTCTGGAATATAGGCTCTACTGCTGCTGCAGTCTCATGTATGCTGGAAACACATGATGAAATTATGCAACAATAAGAGGAACTCAGTCTTGGCACTAAAGTTGGGATTGCTTAACTTTTTTATATCCTGGTTGAAAATTTCACAATCGCCTAGTTTTGTTTGCCTAAGCAGAGCTCAATTCTTTATTATCTGAAACAAGGAAAGGAAAAAAAGCACTGCTACAAAAATGTAAACTGCTGTCATGTTAAACCTCTAATAGTATTGATGTGCTATGTTTTACATACTGTATGTTTATTACATTATGATTGTCTCTGTAGGTTATCACACATACAGGTATGATAATCTCAAGAGCTTGAAAGAAAAGGCAACTTTGAAGATATTTCACTTCTCATCCTCTCTTCAGTGCTCATTGAAGAGTATGAAAGCCTGGACACTGGAAAGCCTCCCCCCCGCCCCCAATCCCCCACACACCAGTATCTACTACTCACTAGACCATAAACTTGGGGTGATCAGGACCCTGCAACTCCAGGCCAAAAACATTCCCTCTGAGGCAGAAGGGAAATAAAAGGAACACACACAAGTAAAGCAAGCTATTAAAACATGTGGTTATCCTAACTGGGCTTTCATTTAATCAGCGAAAATGCACAGTAAAGGTCAGGCACCAACGAGGGACGAGGAGAATAACAAACGGAACAACACTGTCATCCCTTATGTAGGAGATTTGTTAGTCCACGCATGACATCTCGGTACACTTCAGGCCCAGTCACACCCTAAGACAAAAACTGGTTCATCTTAAGGACAAAACTCCCAAACACAAGCTAAGCATATAGTATATGCTTCTACATTGGAGAAACCAAACAGCCACTCCAGAAGACAGAAGAGTCACCTGGACAGGACAAGTCTCAACTTCTACACCTAAAGGATAAAGGACACACTTTCGAGGACACAAATGTTCACATGTTGGACCACAAGGACAGACTGTGACCTCAAAAGGTCACATGATAGGGTGAAGCTGGGTCTCACAGTGGCCCACACCTTTTTTCACACCTTTGCTCATGCAATGATGCACGTGATTAATAGTGGGTTGATGACCACCTCCAAAGGGAACCCCCCCACTAAGGACTCTCCAGCTTTTGGTGGTGAACTCATACAAGAGGTGAAATGTCTTCAAAAACTTAAAGAAGTTCAGTCACCCTTAGTTTCAAGCTCTTGAGACTAATGCTGTGATTCATTAACTTTGCAAATAAATCTGCAGCTTTCAGCAAATTAGGGAGACAAAGAGTAATGTTTTCACAATAAAAGACTGGGTGATCCATCATCCCTTTTTATAACACTTTACTTGGATGCTTCTGTGAGAAGGGAGCAGCTGTCTGAACAACTCTTGTGCTTTCTATTTACATCTACACAACTTGTGAGCAAAAGGTTTGGTTTGAAAAATACAAACCAGGTCCAGCACAGAAACAGTAGAAGCTTTGACACTGCTTCATAAAATATTTGTCATCCGGTCGCTGAAATGAAGGGCAGGCGTTTGATCTCCAAACCTTTTTTACTTAATGTTTCCATGACGTTACAAATAACTAGGTGGATAATTGCATAGGCAGCAGGGAGAGAAATGAGAAATTACTTTTGGTAGGTGATCAACTACATTAACTTTAGTTTGAACAAAAACAGAACCTTTGAGCTTAGCAGTGTGCACCCATTCACACACACACACACACACACACACACACACACACACACACACACACACACACACACACACACACACACACACACACACACCCACACACACACACACACACAC
>VOQJ01043992.1:40792-68931 GCA_015052665.1 Apistogramma diplotaenia
GGGGTTAAACTTGGGGTTAAACTTGGAGTTAAACTTGGAGTTAAACTTGGAGTTAAACTTGGAGTTCACCATCTTGCACCAAGCACACTTGAGCATTTCAAGGGGCTGAATATCCAAGTTCTAACCTGCTCTGCCATGTTAGTCACAGCCACTACAAACAAACTATTTGACTAAAAAAGAAAAAAATAATGGTATTCTCTAAAATATAGTGCATATTATCCAAACACTATACTATATATAGTGTACTTATATTGTAGTTACCTGAGCCTGAAATAACTAAAGTACTTTTATAATGTTGCTGCTGGTTAGAAGTCAAGCTGTATTTTGTGCTAATAATCATTATCAAGCTCTTAAGAACAAAGAAAATAATTTAATCTAATCTGACATTCTACAGGAAAAATGACTGCTGAAGTAATTAGTATAAAAACACTGGTATAAAAATACCTGCTTGTTTTGCTGAGTGGTTTTATATTGTTTGGGATATAGAATTAGAAGTAATGCATTATGTGCAATAATCTATGGGAATGCTTTGCAGTTCAGCACTGCTACAATTACTATCTAAACAATAATATTATGTGTGATAATTAAGTTCTTGAATTGTGTACGCAATGTAATGGGGCAGAAAAACAACAACCAAAAACCAAACCAATAAATAAGGCACTTAAGTTTGTGAAGACAAACATGGCAGAGCACTCTACAGCAACTGAGTGGTTTAATATATAGATTATTTAGAGTTTATTTTTCAAAGGAATGATAATGTGGCAGTAAAATGAAAGATCTTGTGTGTGTGTCCTCCTTATGTGGCTATATATCCAGTTTAACGTTACATTTTTACAGCTGCGTCCGCAGACGAATCGGTCTGCAGTGATGTGATGACCAAAGACCGTGGAAAGAGAATGAAATTTGACAACTTCAAATGACTACGGGCAAAACAACCACTGGTGATGTAAAGTGAGCAGGTCCCAAGATAAATGTTTCTCGACTTTGAGGCGAGCAGCTGAAGTGCAGTCAATGCATTAGAGGGTTACCTTGACAACCAGAGCCTGAAACATCGGCTAGCGACTAACTGGCAGCTTAAAAGCGATGTGCAGGAACTGAATTACCTGACAATGTATCTCAGGTGTTTTTGTCCAGCAACATGAATGTAATGAAGTAAATAGTTTATATTATTCTATATAGGAAGCAAATAAGCAAAAAAATATATATAAATCAATACTTTTTATAAAAAGCAACTACTGTGTAAAACACTTTTTTGAGTGATTAAGTTGAAATATTTAAAGCCCAGAAGGAGCCAAACTGAGCAAACATACTTATTGTTGTTTCACTGATGCTGTTAGATATAGAAGGAACATGAACTCTGTGACATGAAACTGAAACAAGCAGTTAGCGGCTTGTAGATGTTATGGTGGATCAGATTCACTGAATATTTAGTTCTCTACTGCTTTGCTACGTGATGTTCCTGCATGTGGCTTACGGTAAGCGGCCGGCATGTTGACGTGAAGGCGTTCCACGTTGGCCATCCTGGCAGCACATCAACAAGTTCAAAACAAAGGATTTAGGTTTCAAGTCAGGTGGGATCAAATCGGGCCAAAGTTTATTGAACTTCAAAAGTCTTCTCAAATTGCACTATATATGGAAAATGTGTATATGCTCCTAGGTTTTGGAAGGAGTACTTCAATACATAACTCTTTCAAAGTCTTTCGCAGCTTTAAGGGTGAATTTTTTTCTCCTCCCCCATGTCCCCGTGTTCTTAATGAGTGTTACACAGTCTGGCAAGCGTATTAAAATAGTGCGTGCCGTCACTGCCGCTGTGAATTGCAAAAGAAAAAAGCGGAAATCCTGCTTACCCACTACCTTACTGAGGGGATAACAAGAAGCTTTTGTAGGCATACTCCGACAAGGCCTGATCCCTTTGGGGTGAGCGGAAAACAACTAATCTGGACAAGCTCCACTTTTTCAACATTTTTCATCATTTCCAATCATTTTTATTCCTTTCGCCTGCTTTACCTTTTCCAAAGTCTCTCCATTACACACGGCGACATTGCTGGGAGTGGTGCAGTTAAAAACCTCAGACGTGAACATTTTCCGTGACATTATTTTGGAGGTGCTGTCACTGTGTTTTGCATTGCTAATCTTAAAAGTAAGTTACGTAAACCTATTATTTAAACGGGTACTGCAAACATAAAGTGAAATCTAACACTGCTACCCCTGAGTGCAACTTTATGTTGACCATAGCGCCTCAGTGAAGATGAAATGTTTATGAATGAAATATGGCAGTCTTTAGTTGCTCCTTGTTCTGTTATTTTTGATACCCATTACACAATTAGATTACACATTAAAACAAAAAGTTTGACAAGCACAAAATAGATCAGCACACCAAGCGATATCTTTACATTTCAATTACAATTCAATATCCAAAAATACTCAAACTCACATCTGATAATCTACAATGAGTAAATCTTTGGCTTTTATACCTAAATCGCTCATTAAACAAAATGCAATCATTATTTATCATTTAAAATAAACAAATGTGCCTGCCTTTGACTCAAAGATATTCTATAACATGAACGACTGACAATCTTCACAGTGAAAGGTCACAGTCCCATATCAGTATTCAGTTTGTTGGGAAACCAGTTTGATCTAGCCAGCAGCTTCTCGCTGCAAATACAGTCTGTGCTGTCTGATGTTCAGGCTGATGGATGGGACCTCCTGACAGGCAGCCAATAATACTGCTAAGCCACAGGGAACTTGCTTTCACAGCACACTGCAATGTTCCTCACTCCCACCTTTTTTCCAACAGGCTTCTAAGAATCTCAGCGGTTACATCATGATATTCAGTGAACCATGGCAACTCCACACAAAAGCCAGCGTGCATCCCCAATGTGCAACTATGCAATGCTAGGAGCATACTTTTTCATGACACTGCTATACTAGCTAGAGGGACCTATCCAGTGAATCAGGTTGTTGTTACACATTTCAGGTACAAGTGAGGGCCTAAGGCAAACAAAATTACAGGATGGAGGACTCCGATATGCACAGAAGACAAAAAGGTGAGGTGGACAAGAAGGAACTTGTTCCAGGAGACATTAAGAAGGATTTATTTTAATTTTTACTGTGTGCTGAAGATGGCCTGAGAAAACAGAGTGACAAAGGATGCGTGTGTGTGTGTCTGTGTTTTTAAAACAGTTTTGGTCCAGTTGCAGTATATGTTGCACTATGTTGATGTAGACGTCTCTGACACATACCTACAGAATGTGACAGTGGACATGACAGACACGAAAACACAGATTTCTACTTGCGGAAAATTATCATTTTGTTAGCTCACATAACCAGATGAAAGTCATTGTCTTTAAACACTTAAAAACCACAGTGCAGTTTGTTAGACACTAAAAAGTACTAGACGCTGTCTTGCATTGGAGATGGTAATTTAAGTCTTTTGGCACATCGCATGAGCGTACTACTAAATACCACTGAGTTCAGATTGCTGATGCACATTACAGACATGCTCTGTGTAAATCAGCCACCAGATGCAACTAGACCAGGAGAGTTTTAGGTTATGGGGGATTTCCACCTGAAGATTTACTCCCTCCAAAGGTTACAAGAGGCAGAAAAGCCCTTGCCACCTTGGAAGTACAGAATAATTTTAATGCATTCAGGGCATTTGTGCACCAGTAGTTTGATTATAGTGCAATATCTTGGCTTATGTAAACCTTTGCAGTACTACTCTCTCTATTATATATTTACATGGGTTATTTTTGTCAAATGTTAAAATTTGTTTGACGATCTGGAAAATGTTAAGGGTGACAAATATTCATAGGATGCATGTCTGTCTATGTTTGTGTGTCACTAAAGCTTTTTGTAACATGTAAATGGATCTTGTGATGACAAGTTTTAGATGCTGATTAATGTTATAGTAAATGTCATGGAGCCGAAGCCAAAACAGTGTCACTTTTTAATATCCAAAGACTTATCCATCATATGTGACATCTGCAGTTTTTCCCATAAATTCTACACAGATTTTATTTGTCACTAAATAAAGAGAAAAACTGGGAGGATATACAAGAGTGTGCTTTAAAAAAGGGCTTTAATCAGTACAGTGGTGTTTTTCAGCCAAAGAGTGCAGTTCAGTAAAGGGTGGGGCTACTCTAAGCTTCCAGCTGAAGCAGCAGGTACCTCAACAACAGACACAGCTGTAGCCTTGCTATTCCAGGACTGAGGGCATTCAACACCAAGGGGTTTCCAGTTTCAGCTTCTTGTAATAGGCTAGTCTGCATACCAAATGAACAGTATCACTGGGCTCGGGCTACAGGTCCTCTGGTTAACAGCATATCACATATGCATATATTGGTCATAAACTATTTACCATTAATAGAGCCCTTCTTTCATATTTCACTCCCTTGAGCAACTTTTAATGTTATGTAGGCATGTAACAGTGAAGTCTTGTTTTGTGTTACATGACTTTACACCATCATGAGGATGATGCACTGTGATGCTAATAAAATCATAAAACTCCAGTGAACTGGAGTGGCTAACCACATTTCTCAGAGCAACTGACCTTTTTTTTTCTTCTTGCATTGATACTCTTAAAATATTTATTTGAAAACCAGGATTCACAAATAACATTTAAAAAATAAAATGCACTTAGGCACCAAGATAATTTTTTTCAATGAAGAGGACGCATCAGACACACTCACCTGCTGAGGCCCCCCATACTGTCAAAGGCACTGCTGTCTTGGGGGTGGAAATTTGAGGCAGTGTCTGAGGTGTCTTGGCACGACACAGGTGTAGTTTCCATTGCCTCTGCGCTGGAGCTCCTTAGCTCTGAGGTCAGGGGCAAAACTATTGGTATGGAGAATGTTCTTGGATGGTGGGGCACCCCAGAAGAAAGGCTGGGCTCATGGGCCACATGGGTCATGCCGTCACTCTTCCCTTTCCTCACCTGTTTGGAAGAGACAGAGAAATGCCAGTCTCACGAGAGGAAATATGAGATAGGATGGAAGGCAACTGATACGGAGGCTGCTGGTAACATTTCTCTGCAATCAAACGCATAGAAACACACACTTGCAACCTTTGCTCATATTACTATAAAGCATGCGCTCGAGGATCTTCTGCAATATTCATCTTACCGTACTGACTCTGAGAGGGTACAAACAGCGTGAGCCACCAACCGTTGTATAGGAAAAGAACCTTAACCTGATTACAGCCACATTCTGAAAACTACCCTTTTTCATTTCTAAGTCACAATCAAGTAAACCTAAGAGAAATGTGTCAAAGAGCTTTCTTCTTGCTAATGTCAGAGCACTGCTCATGCACACTGAAGCTGAATAGCTGGGTGGCTGTGGCGAGCAGAGTATGAAATGGGTCTCACACTAGCAGCTTATCTATCAATAATGGCCAGAAATATCCAACGCTAAAATGGGCTCGTCTGTAGATAAACATCTGTTAGCTGAATTAAAAGGGGTTTTTTTTTGTCTTTACACCAATTACCAGTGGAACATTTCCATTTCGGGGTTTAACTTAATGGGCTCTACAATAATCTATGGATGCAGCCTCCATTTAGACATTTAGTCGCTGATGCACTTAATGGGTGGATCATTGGGAACATTATTAGTTGCACAAACTCCTTTAGCTAGACCTTGTATGGATTTTGCCCCTCGGAGCTTTGTGATTGATTCAGCTAAATCAGTTGTTCACAGAAAACCGCAGGGGAGGAAACAGGGAAAATAAATGTGGACACCTTCTTTTTGGTAAAGGGCTGAAGGATGTTTCATCACACTCTGGGGAGACGTCACGGCGAGAGAGATGTTAGAAATGTGTGTTGTGATAATGGATTTTTTTTCCTAATAGAAAGATACCTTTAATATTTCTGTTTGATGTTTTCATTAGTACTAAACAGTTTCCATAGTGATAAATGTATGCATAGATTTCTTCGGTTGTTAATAATGCAACTTTGTGTTTCTCTGAACCAGAACGTGGATGACGTCATCCCGCTCACCATCGATCAAAATTCACAAGTTTCTGCCTGTAAAATGCCAAATGTGACTTGATCTTGAGCACAATTTGAGTGAAAACCCATTAGGCGATCATTATGTGTAAGTTTCACTGAAATCTGACCAGTACTACAGTGACTATAGTGTACTCTAGTGATTCTTATGAACTGTGGACAGGTGGGTGAAGGACATGCAGCCATGACATGAGCAGTCCTTCAGCCGGATCAGCTAAAAATTAAAAATTAACTGGTGCAGGATGCACCTGGCAACTGTCAGTGACTGGGGAGAAATGCATATTCCCCAATTGTTTGGTGAACAGTTGTGGAAGTTGCTGGCTGTTGCAGTGAAATTGACTGCCAAGATTTCCCCTAGCAACAGCCAGCAACCACTCACTGAGTAATCAGAGAATAAACATTTTCCTCTAATGACCCAAGGTGGCCAAGGCCTCTAGATCTGTGTGCCTAAGGTTTTAGCCAGAAGATAATATGAAATCACATCATACTCCTTAATACACACAGGTGTCAGATACAGCCATTCCCACTCAAACAGAAGCTAAAAACCCATCCTACTCCACTCCAGGTGCTGGTTTCTGTCTATGCATTGAGAACAACAATCAGGAGCTAAATAGGCCAGATGGCAAAAATTGTGACAACCTCAAATGAGGATATGACCTGGTTTCTAAATCATGGATTAACTTATAGTTTGTTAGTAAAACCACAAAAGACTGCAAATACGTCCAAATGAAATGTTTAGAACTTAATGTTTCACTCTGGTGTGTTTTCTCTCAGTTAACCTGCTCCAATAAAAAGAAAGCTGTGGATGGCCACAAAACAACAACATCTCAATGAACTCTGTCCACTTAGTGGTGCAACCTGATCCGTACCTGTTCTTGCTTGCACAACCACCAGTCATTTCATAGTTTGTAAATAGTGGTTCTTTATATAAGCATTTGTGTTTGAAAAGAAAGAAAAGCTGGCATTTGAAACTGAGCAACAGGAAATAAGTAATACCAGTAACAACTGTTTGTTTTATGGTCCAAAGATCATGCATGGGCATAAATGTGTATGTTGAACAAAACACAAGTTCCCCTCATTTGACTGAGAGGTGTATTATGAATCTAAATGATGCAGAAAGCACATTTAGAGCTCTCAAATTTAAATGGGTGTGTTTTTCTTTTACTACAAGACCTAACCCTAGGATTCTATTTGATCACCATGATTTGACCTAACCTGAGGCTAATAAATACAGCATTTTACACTGAGAAGACTTTGTCCTTAGAGTGCCGCAGCACCTCTTGTAGTTCTGGTAGAAATGTGTGAGTGGTGACCACGTAAACAAAAACAAACACACTTCAATATTTTCTTCAGCAATAAATAAGTCAAACCCCCGCTGAGCTTTGCTCTATGAGGAACGTGAGTCTCTGTAAACTGCAGCAATAAAAGTTAATATTTAAAGTCACCATGAAGCACTTGATAAATTCTTGAGGTCAGTTCTTTCCTTTTCTAGGAATATGAAACTGTGGGTTTTGGCTGTGGCACTCAGTAGCTGGACATTCAGGTTGATGGGTTCAGTGTTTCAATGGCTCCTAAGCAAAAGACGTCACTAGACGGCTGCTGATGGTCGAACATGCTGTTGCTAGTAGCAACCACCACTGGGAAAGCTATACAGCTGTTTCTAGTGGTGGAAAGTGCATTTATTTAAGTGCAAATTTGAGAGGCATGTTCTCTACTTGAGAACTATCGCTATGAAATTCTACTTCAGTTCCATTAGATTTGAGAGGAAAATACTGCACTTTTTACTTTACTTTATCCATTTACTTTGCATTTTAACATTTCTCAAAGAAACAATATAAAATAAAAAACAAAAACAAATAAATACAAAAAAAATCTAAAAAGCCAACAGTGCATAGAAGTGGAGCTGGAGTGATGACTGCTTATTGCTTCATTTATCTTTCATTCAAAGACATGAAACATTTCTCAGTTCTACCCGCTGAGCTTCCTTTTCAGTGAAAATCACTAGTTGCATTCTTAGACAGAATACTCAGACAAACAGTAAACTCCTGATTAATTCATGCTGAGTACATTTTCCTCATTATACTTTTGTGTCATTACTCACTGTTTTCAATGCACAAGTTTTACTTGCAACAGAATACTTTCACTTAGGATCTGAATAATGCCTCCAACACTGACATCGCTGCATCTATCATGCTTTTAACTACTCCCCTTGTTAGGAGCATAAGTACAGGTTGTCCGTTTATTACAGCTGTATGAAATCTGTTTCTGTTTAAAAAATGTAATCAAACTAGCTATTATGCTAGCCTGCCCTGAAGCGACTTACTGCTGACACAACAGACAAAATAACTGTTTAACAACTGCAGGTATAAAGTTTTGTGGTGTTATAGTGTTTTTTCTTTTTATCTTTAGTTAATCTTGTGGACATTACGCAACTGCTCACTACATTATTACTGTGTTGTATTTTACAGAAGCACCGGATCGGTGCCAGGTCAGTGTGCCAGAACCAATCGCTATTCAAAACGAGACCACAGCGATCCAAAAGCTCAGACGAGGAGGACGACTGAGAGCGCTTTTGCACGTACGCAAGTATGTGCGTTGGCTTTACTTGATGCAATTTTCAGGTCTACCCAACCCCCAGAAGAGAAACACTTCAAAATAGCCATAATTAGCTCACATAGACTATGCACAAGGATGCACACTGGGTGGTTAGCTGAAACTTAATGAAGCCAATTCCTAACTATTATTTATAAAACCTTTATCCAAATCCTTGTATATTTCTCTCTGTGTTCTCACATGGGATCATAATTACTGAATTTATTGTCTGCTTTATTCTATTTTCACAAGCAGTGGAAACCTTAAAGGCAACGAGCCTGCATTAACCTTCACTGGAAGTGCGTTTAACTTGCTGCATAGCTGTGTGCTTACACACGTACAGCTGTGAGTTGGAGATGAAGGTTAAACTGAAACCTTCTGAAGTTTTACACAAAAGCTTTGCTAAGAAGCAAAATATCTTTCAGACTATTGACGGAAGCAAATGTCCTTCATCAGCAGATGTTTGTACTCTTAATTTGCTATGGTCAGCATTTCTTTTATCTCCACGGTGACAATAGTTTTACTTTTGTGGCATCAGAGCCTTGAGAACAAACCACAAAAATATCATTTTGGTGTGTTTGAAAGCTGAAACCAACCTTCAGGAAACTACTCATCAAGGAACTGTGTATATGAAAAAATACTAAATAATACAAATTTATATAAAGCTCATTTTGCAGTTTGAGGGATTAAAGCTTGATATTTACTTTACAAATGAAATCTTGTTTTCTGCTTAAATAAATGATTCCTGAGTATTTTCAAACACATGTGCACGGGCAGGAATTTTCCAGGCATTAACTGACCTACAGTCAATAGCCAAACGCCTTTTTAAGTGCCGGGGCTCATCTGTAGTAACAGCACAGTGCTAAGAGCATAACATAGCCAGTGTTTTTCTCTCTCTGCAAATAAGCATGCAGTTGTTTCCTGTAGCAAATTGCCTTTATCAAATCACGTCATGTGATCAAGCAGAGGGCCTCAGGCATCGCAGGCAGTCTGAGATTACTTCAGGCTTATCATCACTGAGGCAATACAGCAGATAAGAAATCACCAAGTATCACCCTTTGCCAGTACTTGGCAAAGGGTGAGAAATAAAATGTTATAAACCAATAAGCCAAAAGAACAGTGCAATAATTATATTGGCATGTGTTTATTTCCTGTACCTTCTTTTTCCTTGCTTTTGCCTTTGGAGCATTAGTGCAAGATTTCTTCTCAAGTTCTGCATTTGCTGGTTGGTTTAGGAAGCCACTCTTGAAAAAGGTACAGATAGATAAAGGAGATTTACAGCACACAGTGAAATTATCTTAATAACTTCAGATAAACATTTGAACACATACTAGAGGAATAACATTGCATTTATCTAGAGAGTACATCAGTACACTGTAGTATTGTAAAATGTGTTTTAATAATATAAGCACATTTCTACACGTGTCATTGTTTTGCTGCACTATGGAGAAATAAAGATTTATATCTTTAAATGTAGGTTTAACTAGATCACAATTTCAACAAGAGTAACTGAATAAAGGTAATCTGACAGGTGCTTTTTAAAAGAATGTATCCTATGAACAAAAGATACAGTTATCAGCAATGACACTTAAATGATTAAAGCTATCATCCATTTTACTGAGTGATAGGAAATAATACATGTGTCATACACACATCAGCTGACAGAAACCCACACAAACACACACAAACTAGCATGAAAAAACAGCTTTTCCAAAACATGCCCATGTTATGTTAATTGCGTCACACAGATTATATTGTTGTTCCAAAAAAGGACTGTGTAAGGGAATTTATAGGGCTCTTAAAAGGCTGACCTGGGAACACTGTGCATAAACAAAAAAACAACAAAACACACACACACACACACACACACACACACACACACACACACACACTTCACATTGAACGAACTTGACGGGAAAAGCTTTCCATAACAGGTACTGTATGAATGAATGCATAAACAAAGACACAAACATGCAGGCATGCTACTACGAAGCTAAGCACATACTTTCATCCTGGGAAGTGGGGTTGGTGTTTTTACATCAAGACAGCTGGATGAATTTGTTGTGTCTGCAACTGTCACATGAGTGTCCTGTCACAAGAAAGAGCACAAAGGAGAGCCGTATTTGTAAAGCACATGTTACATATAGCAGATTATCAAAGGAGGTAACATATTGTGTTTAATAGGAGGCAAAGGAGCTTTGTTCTTCAGTTCTTTTTTCTTAACAAGAACAAGAATCTCATATATATATATAGAAGACATGAAATATCTGTTAAAGTATATATTTTTTTGGCCTTTCATGGCTTTATTGATAGTTGGAGAGAGACAGGAAAGTGGGAGGAGAGAGGGCACGCGGGAAAGGGCGACAGGTCGGGAATCGAACCTGCGCTGCCCGCACCGCAACGCGGCATATATGGTCGCCTGCTCACACCCTGAGCCACCCTGGCGCCCAGACATGAAATATCTTGTTACTGCCAGGGTTTGTCTATGTTCATCTTCTCCTGAGAGCTCCTAACAACGCAGAGAGCAGATTTGAACCTGCCTCCTCAAACACGCACAGTCACACAAACAGTGCCATGCACCTGTCCTGATGGTCTGCATTTTACAACTGGAAGTAAAGGCAAAACCACCAGTCATGTGTGCTATGTTCACAGGCATTACAAGGAAGGTCAGGAGGTAGGATGCCTCCGCAGGCCATGTGTGCTTGAGTATATGTGTTAGTGTTTTTGTGTATATGTGCATGTTTGTGTGTTATACAGTCTTTTCTGGGTGAGGGATTTCCCACTGGTCATCAGGGTTTCGGGTGGCAATGCCCTTAAGAGGAATTCACGACACAGCACAAACACTTGTGACTGCATGATGATATGACAAAAAAAGGACACCATATCTTTTAATACAATCTGTAAATAAATAGTAATACTTCACGGTGTTGCTAGAAATCTAGAACTTTATATTATATTTAATTGCATTTGATCAAGTAATTTATTTATTTTATCTCATTGTAAGCATTGCGACACATGGGTAACAGATCCCAGGTTTAACGGTGGTAGGAGAGTACTATGAAAGAAGAGGCTAGAGGTCAAAACAAGAGTGGGATCACGCTGTCACTGCCTGTCATAGGCATTAATCAACAGTCGAAGCACTGCTGGTGTCTGCACACTGAGATAAAGAAGAGCTGGTCTGAGCATGCACATGCAGTCTTTTCGGGTGAAAATTGCACTTCATTCTACACGGATGTCAATTTTATATCTGACTGCAACACTTGCATGGTGAAAAAACACACGATTAAGATAATGTTCTTACACAACATGAAGCACCTGAAGTCTGGATTTTCTGAAAACTCCATTGTTGTTGATTGCCTACGTCAAAAGCAGCAGACCCGGCCAATCAATAGGTATCAGTCAAAGCAGAAAACAGATAACAACAACCGAGGACTGAAAACAGCCACCTGCTGAGAAGGCTGTGATATAATATCAATACGTAAAGAATGTTTGCCTTGACATTATATAAACGTGCTTTTCTAAGCTATAAATCATCCAGGTGGCCCTTCAGAAGATGATCCCATATATGATGTCATACTGTTTATAGTGCATGGGCACAACAGTTCCCTCACTAAACTGCGAAACACTGTCCCGACCATCAGCACTGATTTATTTCATGTAAACAGTGATCTATTTCACATAAACATGAGTCTTTGGCGCTCCAGTGAGTATACCACACCTCGGCAGTGATAAGCGATGACTCTTCTTTCGTGCAGTCTTCTTCGTCTCTGTCTGTGTTGACTTCGAAGACTTTGCTGTAGTTCTGGATGAGTTTGACCATGATCTTGTTACAGATGCTTTGGTCCTTCAGTGCTTCCAAACCAGGAGCCACGCTGGAGGAGAAAAAAATTTTTTAAAAAATCTAGAGCTAGAGCTCAGAAGAGAATGGACAGGCTACTTTGAGCTGACAGGGAGGCAACAGTAACTCAAATAACCACTCGAAAAAACCGAGGTATGCAGAAGAGCATGTCTTAAACTTTGAAGCAAATATATATTTTCTTGGCATACTTTGGGCCCCTTATTAGCAACCATCCCTTCACGACTACAGTGTACCAATTTTCTTATGGCTGCTTCCAACACGCAAGGTCACAAAGCTCAATTTATCTCAAACTGTTTATATGAACCAGTGAGTTCAATGAGTTCACTCTGCTCGAATGACCTTCACAGTCACCAGATCCAATAAAGCACCTTTGAGATGTGGTGGAATGGGAGATTCACATCACAGATATGTAGCTCTGGTGGCAAAAAGGGGGGGGGGGTCCAACTCAGTTCTAGCAAGGCATTCCTAATAAAGTGTCCTTTGAGTGTATTTTCTGCTTACTGTCTACATCTGCCAGCCAAAAAATGCAGTTGGCTAACATTACAGTTCAGCTCAGGTGAAGCTATTAATGTTTACATTATGCCATGTTCACCAGTTTCTGTAAAGGGATATGGATGGATGTGTGGTTTTGTAGGAAAAAAATAGTTCCTGTATGAAACTGCTCACAACAAGGCTTTTTTTGAGTAACTGGATTAGGATTTTATTGAAGGAGCCAGCACTACAGAGGTTTTCAAGAGATATTTGTGGTGGCCGCCATTCACTTTCATTAAATTTAAGAGCAAAGCAGACATCAGTAGAGCCAGCATCTCCAAAAGCGGGCAGCACACACGAAAACAACCAAAATGGATAACTTCAATTCATGAGTGACCTGTGCCTCTGAACATGATAGTAGCTGAACTAACAAACAGAGCTACTGAGCTCAGAAGCCTGAGTGAGGCATGTGAGGCCACATACTGCATAATTTACTTCTAAACATTTTCACATCAGATAATAGATATTTAGATCTGACATCCATCATGCAACAAAGCCAAGAAGGGCCGGAGAATCATTGTGCTGAATGTGTGCTTTGTGTTTTAAATGCACAGGTAAGTCAAAGTGATTGGCTTTTTGAAGTCAAATAATTTAAAAAAATACTTCTGCCTGCATTATATTTTAAAGAGTTCTTGTTGTACTCTCTGTGCCAAACACCTTCGGTACTGTATGCAAAATGGGATTTAATTTATAATCATTAACTAGATTCCATTTTTATTATTAAACTATGACATTTTTATGCTCTCCGGAAAATCTGCTTCTCTTCTCACTCAATAAGCTACTCCGCCACCTGCTGGCTTAGAGCTGTATTTCACACTGGGTTCCCTTTCTGATGCAACCTTACCATTTATACAGGCTCGAAGGTGGCACTAGGAACAAACTAACTTTTGACCCGATGAGGCTGGGTCTGGGTTTTGAACCAGGGATCTTTCACTTGAAAAGCAAATGTGACGGTGACAGAAGCTCTGTTTATAAATCACACTGCAAAGCAGAAAACCATGTATAACAAGGTAAAAAAAAAACAAAAAAAAAAAAACACATAATTTTGACATCATCATCTCACTGTCTCATACACCACATAAGTGATGTTCCTGTCCTTTGTGCAGGTGTATGGCAGGAAATCATCTTGAAATATACATTGGAGTATAAGCCTGTCTAATTTAAAGCAGGGATGACTTTAATCAGGTTCCGTATTTTATAAATACATTTTTATAAATGAGGCAGCACGCATGGCAGGAGCAGTGGTCAGCAGTGTGCTGCCTCACAGCAAGGACAGCTTTCCAGCAAGGAAGTCGGCACATTCTCAGGATGTTTTCTCTCCGGATACTCCAGATTCCTCCCATAGTTTTAAGACATGCACATTAGGTTAAGTGGCAATTTTAAATCAGCAGTAGGTGTTAATGTGACCGTAAATGGTTAGCTGTGTATCTATGTTAGCCCTGCAATAAACTGGTCATAGGTGGAAAGGTGTAACCCACCTGTCCACAGCTGCGATAGGCTCCAGTTGCTGTAGGCTGCAGGCCCTACAGCAACTGGAACTACAATTATTGTTGTTACCCTTCAGCTTTGAAGAACATTTAAGTCTTTTTCAGCATATTGTGAGTTTATCCTGCCTTTAACTGTACTGCTTTTGATTACTCACTCTTGTAAAAAAAAAAAAGCCTCCCTTAATAACATTAATAATAATGTTGTGGATACTTATAAATGCCCAACAGTGTTTAAGTGTTTGCTTAAAAATCAAAGGCAACAAAAAGTACCTGCAGTGATGTTGGGAGTTTTGCACGGGAGTGTATTTTGACTGTTTAACCACATCAAGCCTAAAGAAATGTCTGACTCACTGGAAAACGCTGGGTCCAAACACAGTGGCGAGGTTGAGGGCAGTCATGCGGTTGTCCTTGTGGTTGCTCTCCACGAGGGTGAGGAAGTGGCAGAGATAGCGCAGGAGACTGTGGTGGATGTCTGGAAGCTGCAGGAGAAGGTGCCTCACATCTGACCAGGAGCAATCATCACCATATTCTACAGATGCACGAGATGTTAGAATATATATATTTCTTTAAAACTTTAACTTGTGTCGTTTCTGAAATGTCTGGCAAACAAACTTCAGCAGGAAAGTTAATAATGCACTTGTGCTGTAAGCTTTTCATTAACAAGTATTCTGCTTAGGTCTGTTTGCACGTAATTAATTATCAACTCTTCAGTTAAATTCCAAGTATAATAAATACTATTGCAGAACATTTCCAGCAGGCAGTACTAGCTCCATCCACCATTCTGCAATAATATCTAAACTTGGGCGATGGTGACTAGTAATACCTGAGCATTACTGCCTGAAAATATGTTGATGCTCTTACTCGGGATACATAATTGGGTCAGAGTTGGATAAACGGATATGACCGCTGATCCCAAATGACTTAGTGACGCAAACATTGTGAGCGTGTACTGTAGGTCTGTGTGAATGTGCATGCATGCGTGTGAAAGTGGGTATGTGGGTACATCTGTCTCAGTTTGGAGAGCGGGAATAATCGCCTTGAGCTCTCACAGCTGCTCCTTTTGCAGATGGGTAAAGTTTAGATTCTGTATGCATGTGTCCACCTATGCACATATTATAAATGTATTTTAGGGTCATAAGATAAGTCACAAGAGTCACAGGTCATAAGATCTTGACTTAGCCAAGTCAGGGTCTGGATTATATACATAAACATGTGATTGAGGATACACGTGTTATTGCATGCATGCATATATACAAAATGTAACACTGTACAGGAGATTATCATATACTTTTCCATTACGTCTGAATTGGAAAAACTTCCAAATCTGGATGTTACATTTGATCTTTGTATGAGCCTGTTTTTAATCGTCTGCGGAGCATAGCCCGTCTCAGTGTGTGTGTGTGTGTGTCTCAATCTCAAATGGAAATTATCATACTTGTTTTTATTTAATCACGGCTCGATTACTGCAGTTCAGCATTCCTGCGCCTGAGAAAATGATCCCTGGATTTCCTACCGATGGTCTGGAACGCTGCTGTGAGGCTTCTCACTTGGTCCTCTCTACACTGGCTCCCCATAAAGTTTAAGGTTCAGTTCAAGATTTGGGTGGTCACTTTCACAGCGCTTCAAGGTCAGATGCCTGCCTATATAAGTAAGCTTCTACAGCCATACTGTATGTAACTAGCAGGTCCCTAAGGTCTACTCACCACTGCCTGCCGGTGGTGCCTTGATCCAGGCTAAGGACCAAAAGAAACTGTTCTCATGAAGGTGTGGAACTCATATTAAACTTAAGAAGAAGCTTGAGACCCAACTATGCAAGCCTGCTTTTGTTTAATTTGATCCATTTCTAATGTTTTAGTTGTTGTGTCTGTGCCTTTTCCTTGTATTATACTGTAAAGCACTGTGTGACTTTTGTCCTGGTAAAGTGTTTTATATGTACATACTACTTCATATTAGCTCTGTCACTGGTACAGAACTGAACAAGCACTTCCTGCTTTAGGTAATGGATACATATAAGCTAAAATATCAAAGAACACCAAGGCACCCTCTTTTCAAATAAATTTTGCCTTTAATGTTTAATTCCCTTTTTTTTAAACTCCCTGATAAAGGCGTGTATTCCAAAGTGTGTTGGAGAGAGACAATAACGGCATTTTAAATGTTTCTTAAAAAGTGGTACAAAATTATTTAATAATTATTAAATAATTATGCTTATAAATATTATGTTTTGCTTACAGAATTATAAATGTTACTTTTCTTTATATTAGAAAACAAGGCAAACTCTTAATTTCTTTGAATTTGATCTGAAATCAGTAGCAAGTTATTTTTAATACCCCTAAGGATCCTGAAAGCTATTCAATTTATAATAATGTTAAAATGTAAAATGCAGAAAATCCTCGCATTCAGAAAGATTTACCACCAACTGTTTGGAATTTTGGCCACATAAATTCATTAAAAATGCCTGGCAGAAACCAAAATAATTTAACAAATGCCAGCATGTTCATGAGGAAAGCAAAGCCAGTGCAACAGCTACAGTATGCACCCCTATCGAAGAGTTTAAACGCAACAACGAAGCTGGGAATCATCACACATGCTGTTTCTGCAAATGACTCACTTTACCTTTTATGACCTCTGAAGTCTGTCCATCTTCATATCACGCTCTCTCTCTCTCAAGCACAAACATGCACGCACGCACACGCACACACACACACACACACACACACACAGAGCATCTATAAATGCACCACCTGCTGTAGATGACTGCGTGGTTAATCACAAAATTCATCACCCAAAGATGGTCTTGCTTATCATCCGAGTCAGAGTCATGACCCAGATCTACATTACACTGGAAATCCAATAATATCTACTTGATCACATGATGGCAGTCAAAAAAAAAAGAACAAGAAACCTGATCTACTACATGTAGTGGGATAATTTTAGTACACAGGACCACAGGTTGGCATTTTACCTTGATAGTGCTGTATCAGTGCCTGCTGGACTGTCAAGTCTACTAGACCCCCAGGCAGATCTCTGAGGTACTGTTTGAACAAGCTGGCCACAGTCAAGGAATCAGACTCAGAGAGCAGGTCCACATCCTCACCACCCTCCAGACGCTGCTTCAGGGTCTCCACAGCACGGACGTTCCCGTTTACCCGGAACAGACCCTCTCGATGCAGTGCTGGAGGAAAGGGAAAAATACAGAAATACTTGTTAGTTAAGAAGTGTGGTGGGCCTAAGAGATAGGCTATAAGTTACTAATAAGTTTGGCCCTTAACAGAATTGTCTTAACAATTATGTTTTAATGAAAGCTGCAAAATATACATTTTATACTAAAATATTTTATTTATTTTTTCCTTGGTACCAGACTTACTTTATATGGTAATGTCAGTCCATCCTCAGAGGATTTACTAAGCATTTGTAGTTCTGCATTGTAACTGTGACTTGCAGGTATTTTTCTGACTCACTGTTATGTCCTGTAGTACTACAACCAAGTCAGGATTTTCATTTGCTCCATAAAAAAGGGCATTTTTGTGACCCAGAGGCTTTTCCTCTGACAACACTTTCAAACATATGAAAATAACTGCCATTTATTTTTTCATAACGAGCAGAACAAAAACATGCTGAGTCACTGCAGCAAAGCATGGTTTAACCTTGCTGTGAGTCAAAATAGCACTGGGTGTGATTCAGCTACACGAATATCAGTGTTATTACATTTAGTAGTGGCTAACTTACCAGCTATTAACTGGGAATATTTAATATTTACCTTTGTACTGCCAACCTCATTGTTAGCTGTTTGTTTAAACGATGTAGCTGTGGAGTCGTTAGTGTTAAACAGCTAAACGTTTATAGCAAAGATATTTACCGTTAGCATTAGCTATTTTGATTAGTCTAATTGTTGCATTGAGACTATAGTATGGCTTATTGACTATGTTATTATATTTTCCAGCAAACAACTTCGCAGATTTACTAAAACACTGTTATGAAGCCTTACCCCTGCATCACTGGGGGCTGTAATCATGAAATAAGCAACTCAGATTGCAGTTAATACCGGTTTTGTCTTAATTACTAGTTATCGTTGCTAAGTTTACGGGTCTGTCTCTGTTACTAACCATGTTTTGCTACACTTATTATTTTATTGCACTAATTAAAATATAAAATATATATTATTAAGAGATTACTATGTCATTGTTGAGATTATGTTCTTAATGGTTAATATTTATAGTATATAGTTCAACAAGAGGTGACGAAATGGTGGACTGCACATATTTATAGGAGTAGTTATTTGGAACTACTTTCTGCCCTATAACTACTATCCAAAAATATGGACGCTACTTCTAGATTATCAAGACCCTTTAAAAAATACAATAAAATAAAACAAATAAAGGATTTTTTTTAAAGGAACTGAATTGCTCGAACCACCACCACAAAAAATAAATTTCATTTTCAGGGCATTTTAATGGAGGAAGAAACTTCAAAGATGGAGTGCTCAGCACTATCATGTATTCATAATTTTACCCAGACGGAATTGAATTATTTCTCTCCATGCTTACCTTAAATTGTTATGAGATAGTCTGAACTGTAAATACGTGCTCAAATGTTTGCACATGGAGCATAAGTCAAATATTGGACCCCAGTAACGATATCACTTTATAGGAGGGACATCTAGTGGCCAGCTGTAAGAACTACAGAAAGTAAAGTAGGTCAGCACAGCTGAAAGTAATATTTTTTTTACAATTTGGATTCTTAATTAACTACATGTGGTGATTGATTTGTTTTTAATACATGCTGCGCTTTTTTTTTTTTAGAAATATGTTGGCTTACATTAAATTACATTATTAATCTTGTGTCTATGTAAGATCTGAGGTAAAAAGAACATTGATGGATTTCTATGGTAATATTAATTTATTTAGCATCAACATGGCTTTTTGAATTGTTCTCAGTGAAAAACATTTTGTATTTAGGCTTCTCTAATTTCTATGTTTGCTCTTTGAATGATAATGGAAAATTGTGGATTTTAAACTTCACTTGCTGTGAATGTTATAAATAAATAAAACCAGCAGTAAAAAAATTATTAAACACGCATAGCTTGCTTTATTATAAATATTTTTTTTATTTGCATTAAACTTCTTTAACCCAGTAACACTCCTCTGGTTTAAATCCTATGCATCTCATATTAAGGAGACTCAACAGATGCTGAGCATATTGTCTTAATAAAGCATCTGATTATCCTAGAACTGTATCAGAGCAAATTATGAAACACAACCCCACCTCCCAAGCAAAACAAGCAATCAAAACAAAAACAAACAAAAGACAAAACAGAAAGTAACAATGGAAGTTTAAAAATGTCCACCATCTTCTGATTACCCTCTATGTAATCAGCTAGAGCTCAAAGAAAAAAAAAAGGAACTGTTCCAAAAGATAATCAATGACTTCCTTCGGCTTCAGTGTGCTCTTATTGCCTCACCATGCCTGTGGAGATGCTCCACCATCCTCCGCACCACCAGAGGCACTCCATCCTCCACTAGCCCTTGCTCTCGCAGCTCAAACAGAGACACTCCAAACAGCTTGGTGTGCTTGGCTGCCACTGTTCTGGGTCGCAGGATGGGTATCTGGACCATCTTCTTCATGTCTTCTTTAACCTGTACTGCTGCCTTGCTGTGCTGCAGTGAGAGCAGAAAGCAGCAGTCAAACACTGATACTACGGAGGCAGACTCCAGCCCTGGAGGCGGCATCTTTTTAGACACCTGTTACAGGGGAAAGACTAAAAGGTGTGTGTGCTGCTGCTCATGAAGTGGCTGACCACATGCACACCTGCTCCAGCCATGGTGCCATGCCCTTACAGGTTGCTGAGAGCTGGAAGTAAGATAAAGAGGAGGGCTGGCTGTGCACGAGTTGCTACGACAAATATCAGGTTACCGCGCAACACCTTTGGTTAAAGCCATTGCCAGGGTGACACACACACAGATGTGAGCACACATTTAGAGAAGCACATATGGTATATACTCAGCTATCAGAACAGAGGGTGTGCCGTCCAAGACGGGCAGATATAAGATTTCAACCTAAGAGAAGAGGCTCATTGTGCTACAATTACAATGAAATTTTCCTTGACTTATTTTATTGATAATAAATGTTATAATATAGAGAGAAAAAATCTTTTTCTGATGCTATTGATTGTTTATTTCATGTACTGTTGAATACATATACAGTAGATACAGAACCATAAGTCTAATTTAACTGTTATCTATAACTGTCACATTGAATGTAAAGGAATAAATAGTGCAACATTTTTCTCTTAGGTGTAGGAAAGTACCAAAAAATACTCTATGAGTACAACACAGTACTCATAATTGAACTTAAGTACAGTTGTTACTGTAGGTTGATGTACTTTGCTTTTAAAGCCTACTGTATGTGCTCTTAGCCAAGCTGAGCCGATTCAGAGCCTGAACATGATGTTTACCTGATAACATATCAAGGCAAACAGCGCCCCATGGTCTCTGCTTTTTCACTCATCAGTCAAGCTTAAAAAAAGCCAGAACCCAAAGGATGAACCAGTGTCTGCACACAACAGACAACTTAGCAAAGAGCCAATTTTAAATTGTATCTTCAGGGACTTTGTTGCTAGCAGCTTGTCACAAAAACACATGTTCTGTTCCCATTCCTTTCTCTGAGTCTGTGAAAAATGCCAAAGTTCACAGAGTCTGACAGGCATGAAATGGCATGATTGCACCAGCAAGGTGTTTCCCAAAGAGCTGTTAGCTGAAAAAGCAGCAGACCTAAAAAAAAAGAAAAAAAAAAAAGAAACTCTACAGCAGATGAAGTGTCTGCCCTTAAGAAATAGGAAAAAAAGAAAAAAAATCTAGCAAAGACCTGATACAGGACCTGAGAGATGCATCTGGCCCTTCAGCTGATCCATCTACTGTTCACTGAGGCCTCATTAGAAATGGTCTCAGTGGAAGGGAGACTGTGAAGAAGCCATTTTAAGGAAGGGAAAGAGGGAGAAAAGTCTGAGGTGTACCACATTACAGAGTAGGTGGAGTGAAAAACAGTGACCGATTGTTAGAATTGTTTTGCCTTAAATGCATGTGTGTGTCCAAACTCTTCACTGGTACTGTATGTTTGCACATTTTTTTCAATACATCATAGCACCTATTTCCCATTTTCTTAGCGAAATATAAACATAAGGGGTGCTCAAGACTTTTGCACAGTACTGTAAATTCAATGTTCCAATATTTCTGCTGTAGATTTAGGATAGAGGAAGAAATGACTTCCACCAATTCTGAGTAATGCTGAGTTCAAACCTGACTCATACAAGAGACCTGGGTTAAAATGTGGCTACAATAAGTCACAGAAGCTGCAGTCATGTGCTGATTAAAACCCACCTCACAGATGGTGCTCAGATGGGTAAGGAGACAAAATCTTAAGCGTGGCAGATGCTCTGACTGTTAATATGCCATATTTAAATCAGCATTTATGAAGCTGAATAATATGTCCTAATGGTTACTAGACAAGCCTAACATAAGACGACAAACTGATGCAGCAACTAATGAAGACGAAAATGGAGATTTAGTTCACTTGCATTTTGAATCAGGATGTTTTTTAAGGGCATGGTAGAAGGCAATGTATTTTAGTCACCAGCATCAACTTTAGATTTCCAGCTTGCACAAATGATGCTGTATTGTGTACGTGCAGCAATCCATTGGTAATAATGTGAACATAGAAGCTTATGTGATCATAGTTGGACCTTTCAGAGTTCCAGTCTGGGCTCCTGTACTACTGCTGCTGAGGCAGGTTTTAAAGAGTTAAGCTGGTCTGAGATAAGTCTGACTGCAAGAGGCCTTATGGAGCAGATGTTCCCTAAATCTGCCTATACTATCATGCACATGGCAGAAATAACCAAATTGCAGTGTTTCTTCTGAATTCACACAGCAGGAGAACAGTGAAATGTTCCCTTTAGCCATTCGAATGCAAACACATACTGTTGGTACAGAATCACCACTATTGTTTGCTGTGATTCACCTAATGAGGCCCCCCCACCCTTCAGATATTTTCACACTTCAGCATCTGACAGTGAAAAGAAACTTACTGACGGGGACATGAGGGAAGGTTCCCCGCCCCTCCCGTCTGTGGGAATACTTGGACTCCAACACTCCAGCGAACAAGTCTTTTATAAACATTTGACTGTAAGCAGACTGCTAACAGTACATCTAGCATGCCTTCTACTTGCTCATGAAGGGGATAGCAAGCCCAAGCATGCGCCCTCTTTTTCCTCCACCCCCACCTCCCTTGTTTCAGCCTTCCCTTTGTGGGTGGCCATTGAAGCAACTGGCAGCAAAAGAGCCACAGGAACCCCAACAACAGCTGCAGAGCTCAAAGTAACTATTTAAACATTTAAAAAATATATCAAATAAATAATAAGTCCTATATGTTGGTGCGGTGCTTATAAGGACACTTTTTCCACTAGGAAAAAAAATTCTGAAAATGACGACATGCTTGGAAAAATGCTGACTGAAATATGAAACATACATTGTTTTTTGTGTGTGTTCTACAGTTGTTGTTTAAAGATGCTAGAGTGACGTTAGTGTTTACTTAAGGAGAATTTTTTTTTATTAGTAGCAAGGAAAAGTGGCCATTGTAACGCTATGAGTCATTCTTTGGGTAGTAAAACTTAGCTGAGGAAGGGAAAGTTATTTACTTCAGGGAAGGAACATTTTTTTCCCTGCTGGACATTTTAAAGAGACAACACACTTCATCATTAAAGAGTCTGTAGACTGACGCTGAGCGGAACAGCCCCGTTATACGTGCTTAAGCCCTTAATCACAGGTTGAATGGGAAGTCAACTCTAGCTTTGTAGTTTCTACTCACACAGATGGTCATAGCTCCTGCCCCCATTCTCGCACAGAAGAAATACCGGCACTGCAGGCAAAGATGAGGAGAAAAAGTGCTGCTGTCCTCCCTCCTCCTCTCCTCACTCTCTCACTCTCAAACTTTCCCCAGGCTCAGGAATCTCTTTCACCTCACCCCGAGCCATTCAGATGCTCCAAAAACACAAATAATCCAGTCAGGGAAAGAGTTCAAGGAAGTGCTGTCACTACCGGCAGAGTTTACTGTGTCTAGACCCTGAGCACAGATTAGCGCTTGTATCTTTCTCTCTTCCTCCCTCTTTCCGCCCCCCTCCTCTCCTCCTAGGCTGAAATCTGAGCTGAGTTCTCCCATTGGCTCAGGTGGCTGGTCATGTGATTAAGGAGGTGGGGCGGGGGGGTTTAAAAACCCCAAAAACCTTAAATATGTGCTGCAACATTCATCTACCGGAGGAGAGAGCTAATGAGTGACTGAGAGGGAAACAAAGTAATGTTTTACTCAGTGCTGTATTAAACTACACACTGAAGACAAACAGCTTCAAAGCTTCATATAGAGACATCACACTGACCGTTATTATTAATTGCAGTATCATATATTTAAATCAATCTTTTCTGGTTCCAGTTTTAAAGTAACTAGCCAGTTAAATTATATTGAAAATAACTTAAATTCTGTTTATCGTCATTTTTTTTATTACTACATCCATTTTTATTACAGTTTTAAAATTCATTTAAACATCTGAATCATATCACAATATTATGAAAAACAAAGAAACAGTAACTGGAAGGCTTATATTTTATTTATACACTATTTTACAAATATACTTATTCTTATCCTTCTAATGCTGGGCAGGTTTTATAGTGTAGAAAAAATGCAAGCAATATTTATAGTATTTACTAAATAAATTTAAGTTTTTCACTGTTGGATTGGTGGCATCAGTCAGCATTTTTACATTCTGGAGGTTTTAAAGAAAATAAAATGAATGCGGTGAACCCAACATGCCATAATCTCTGTCTCTAGATAGCTTTTCCACTTTCATAAATATACTTCTTGATGTTGCCGTCTATCCAGTCACTGAAGGCGGAGACGCGGGTGAACACTGATGGCTTCTTGTCTCTGATGCAGCCCTGAGGTCCAAAGCTGACAATGCCGTGCACCTCCCAGGCTGTGCTGGTCCCAGCACCAGTGGCACAGGTGAAAGGACCCCCGGAGTCGCCCTAAAGGAAAGCGGCACAAAAGAAATCTACTTATGATGCATGGCAGAATGTTAATCATCTCCATGCCCTTGAATTAGTAAAAGTCAGTCTTTATTAACAACCTGACAAAGTATTCATGAGGCAAATGTCAGAGTCGTGCTTTATGAAGCCCCTGAGATGTAAATCCTCCCAATGTTTTTCACATGGCTAGATTTCTGGCTTGCTGCTCATTACGGAAGATAAATAATGTTCCTGTGGTCTTTTGTCTAATTATGCCTCCAAAGTGGGCAGCAGCCATTTGAGATCAAGGCTGAATGACTGGAAACAAAAGTGTTTTCAGGGAGTTGCATAAAAGACAGTGAGAGGCCAGCAGGCTTATATAATGCGTCAAAAGAGCTTGAAAAAGAGTTTCAACAGTAAACGACAGTCTCACTGTGTCTTAACTTCCGATGTGTCTATTTAAATGCCTGATGCAGCAATATATTGCCCAAACAGTTTACTTCAGTGCATCTCTAATTCACACAGATATTTGTTTCTATATGTGTCATCGAACCTGGCAGGCTGACTTGAGCTCATCTGGGGACTCGTAGCCAGCACAGATCATGGAGGGCCTGAGGGTGTCCCACCAGTAAGCAGGCTTGCTGCACGTTTGGAAGTCAATTATAGGCAGAGCTGCCTGATTGAGCTTCTCAGCCACTTTGGGGAACAGGTTACCTAAGTGAAAGAAGTTCAAATAAACAAGTGTATGTTTTAGAAAGTGCAGATGTTAACACTGGCGTTCTGATGAATATATTTCCAACTCTCCTTATCATCAATAATCAGTCCACACCTGAAAACCACCTAGTAATATTTTCAGTGGAACCTCAGGCTTAAATCTAAAGTCATCACTGCTGCTGGATGCCAAGAAGTAGGCTTCTTTTTTTGTTGTGAACCACCTTTTAACCAGAGATCTCCAATAAAACCAGGTTCAGGGAGGGCAGCTAACACCAAGACCAGTGTGGAAGGAGGGAGAGCAAAGATGAAGAGAAAAACTGGATCATAGAGCGAACAGATACAACAAACATAAAAAAAAAATACAAGAAAGCGGACAAAAGTAGCAATGGTAGCATGGAATGGAGATCAAATGGCAGGTCCCAGCAGCCTGAGCATTTAGCATCATAGTCCTCCATTGTCACAGGCTCAAAGGTAATTGGGCAATTGACTGACAGGCAGTTTCATGCACAGGTGAGGCCTGTTCTCTTGTTATGTTTCTGCTGTTTGCACTCATGTGTCTTTTGTGACTAGTTTTTCATTGTCACTCTGAGACAGGATGTTCCTAATTTTGGTATTTATGGTACAAGTAGAACCTGAAGGAGAGTTGGAATCGTGATTTATTATATTACTATCATATCAGCACAGACATGAGGTTCAGTAAGGTCACTGACGTCTCAATGCAACTAGAAATTTTCTTTTTTTTTTAGCAGGAAACTGAGATGTGTGACTGCTTCTACCTTTCTCATCTCCCCAGCCAGTAACAAAGCACGGTGTCCCAGCAGGCATCACGACCCCGGGTTTCGGCAGGCAGATGGGGCTGATCTCTCTCGTCACACTGACAGGTTTGGCCAGATGCACCAGGGCTATGTCGTTGGTGATGTCAGTGCGATCCTGCTCGTACACGAATCCTTTGTGGCGGATGATAGCATCCACCTTGTAGCATTCCTCTGCTGAGGGAATATCCATGGAGGAGTTCATGTGGTGTTTCCCCAGGCACATGCGCCAGAAGGAGGGTATATTCAGTGGGCTGCAAATCAAGTGGAGGATAAACATGAAGGCGACGGACCTTGTGCAACTTTTTAGCTCTTTCAGCTCTAATTAGTCCATGGTGCTCACCAGCTAGTTGCTAACTGTGGCTTTCTCTGAACAAAACTCCATGAGAGCAGTGAGAACGAACCAAAGCAGCCAAAATGCAAAAACCACAAACTTAACCCTTAAATACTGTTCAGATTTTATATCTTCACTGTATGGTTTGAATCAATTTTGACCCGAGCCAAGAATTCCTTCATAATGAGTTTCTATACCAAATTTTGTACTACGGGTGTATTTAGGATGCATAAACAGCTGATCTGACATTAATAAATGGGGGATTAATCCTGAATAAATGTTTCAGAGCCCAACTAGAGTTTTTTTAGGTTTTACAACAGCCATTTTCAGAGGAAAACTTCTATTATTGCACATTATCATGCCCTGTTTTACCAAAGACATGACTAGAATAACCACAACGATTTAAATCATTATCTCTCTCTGATATGGCATCTCCGGTGTCTTTATAACATTATAAAGGCCCCAAACCCCCAAACCTAGCTCTATTCTAATCTCAGTTAGCTCAGAGTTAATTATCTCTGAATAAATTAATCACAATTTGATTATTTTTTTTATTATTTTGTTAGACTACAGCTACTTGTGCTTGTAGGTGCAACATTAATGTAATAAACTCACATTTATGGAGCGCTTTTCCAGTCTTATTGACTGCTCAGAACCCTTTTAACTACAGTCATACAACACTTTATACTGTGCACTTCAGGCACTCAAATCCACAGCCAGTTTATATTCACCAAGTAGCCTAACATGCATGTCTTTGGACTTTGGGATGAGGCTAGAATAATAAGAAACCCATGTAGGCACAGAGACTACATGCAAGCTTCACACAGAAAGGCCCCGGCTGGAATTTTAACCAGGAGCCTTCTTGCTGAGTGGCAATAGTGCTAACCACTGCACTACCATACCCTACTGTGTATGAACCTTCACACAGTACCACTCTATCACGGTGTAATTTTGTGTTAAGGCCCCCTCTTTTTGCACCACATATCATCATTCTTATGCTGTATTACTATTAGACTCTTTGATGATTCCCCATCAAATTTCAGGCTAAAACACTGACATTGAAAGTGTTTGTATTGCTGTTAAACATCGAAACAGATCAAATTAGAGTTGAACAGTGTGTAAGGGTTAAACTTATTACAAAGAGGGGAGCTGGAGATTCAGATGATAACTCAGACAGGAGCACAGTGTCACATTGTTTTCACACTTTGATTTGATGCACTTTAGTTTCCAGTTTGATCTGTAATAATCACATTCAAGAACTGTGTGTTGCTTAAATTCCAGTAATTCAGATAGTTTTGCGATATCTTACAACATGAAGCAGTGAGCAGCAGTAAGGATCCATTCTTCATGAATCAAAGAGCCTCCGCAGCCGTGCATGTAGGGAATGGGTAACATTGGTGAAGCCTGAAAAAGAGAGACATGAATATTTATGGAGGAGAAGATGTACCCTGTCACTGCCTGTCAGCTAGCAACAAGAGGGGGCAGTACCTGCATAGAGACTTGCCAGGGCCAGGAGTGAGGGATTGCCTCTTCACCATTTACAACTCTCAGGATGGCTGTATTAGGTTTCACCGCTGGTTTGCCACAATTTTCTGGCCACTCTGGGTAAAGAAATTGTAGTTAATATCTGTACCATAAATATATTATGCAAGTAAAAAGCAATTCTATGATATCAATTAATATATGAAGTATACTTTTTATTAAAAAAATCTAAAGGATGGATTAAGAAAGGAGCCACAGTAATACTGGGAGCTTGATTA
>VOQJ01043992.1:75525-102824 GCA_015052665.1 Apistogramma diplotaenia
TGTGTGTGTGTGTGTGTGTGTGTGTGTGTTTGCACTCCTGTTAGTGTGCTCATCAGCCCTCAGTACCTGTGATATCCTCTGGATACACAGCCTCCCACTTGGCAGAGAATCCTCGATCTGTGAGGCGACTGTCAGACTGGAAGGTCACAGATATTGTGTCACTGGCGCTGACCACCACTGGAGGAAGGATGTAGCCACAGAATGTGCCTGGATGAAAGGGGGGGGGGGCATGAAACAACACATTCAGGGGCACAGAGAAGAAGAGAAGACAGAGACACTGGAAGCACTATGAGGTGTAACTGTGTGTTTAGTTAAAGATGTTAAAACACTTGAGTAGTCTGTTAATGTATAACTTCATCTACTGCTAATAAACACAAATTTAACATGTTTTAAATTAAGACTGTTCCTATCGCAAGTTTTAAAAAATAGCACAAACCAGTAAAATCAGCATACATTGTTGTCACATATACATGCCACACAGTGACGTGCATTCACCTTTTATTTCAAAATCGCTAAATTTTCACATTTACCGTTCAAATACTAAGAGGAGACCAGCAGCGATGCAGCAGCCTGCTGAGCCTCACCATGGATTGCGTAATGACTATGCTAACTGTGCTGGCATGCTATGCAGTGAGACCGTATTGCTGTCCCTCTGCATGTTGCTAGGTTCGAACACTTTTACTATATGAACTAAATGTCTATATTTTAGCTGGTGTATTTAATGCACAGTGTTTGTTTTATCAACAACTGTATGTGTGTAACGTATTCTTGTGCGAACAGACACTAAGTGAGGCAGTTCTCGTGCTTCATGACAGGGGGCGCTGGTGATCCCAGGGATTCTTACAACTCCTCGGCTGCAGCAAGCTACAGTAAACAGTTAGCCAACAAGTTATCTATGCTTTTCTCCAAAAAGAGTGGCACATGCACTTCATTTATAAGTAAAGGTATGAAGATAATGTTTTTCAAAGTTATTTTTCTATGGTCGTTTGTATGTGTAAAGAATACTGATATGAAATTTTAAACAAAACACATTAACTGTTGCCAATCAACCGGTGAATAAGCTACTCTGTAGAGTTTATATGTTTGTAAATCTGTGATGACATCAGTGCCTCACCAGCCATGAACCTCACCGCACATCACTTCCTAGTACCAGAAGTGCCATATTGACATCAGAACCATGCAGTTACTGCACATTTGTGGGTTCTGCCATCATGATGCAGATCTGTTTCACCACATCCAAAATGTGCTCAGCTGGCGACTGTGGAGGCCATTTGAGTAACGTGAACCTGTGATGAAACCAGTCTGAGATGATGACACATGTCAGACTGCAGAAAGACGCCATTAGGAGATGCATATACTGCACAGTGGTCATAAATAGACTTGGTCAACAATGAGAGTTAAATAATGCTCAGTTGGTACAAAGAGGGGGGAAAGTGTGCCACAGCAGTATACTGTACCACCAGCCTGAACTGATGATACAATTCAGGATGAAAATCTGGCGCCACCATCTGAATATCACAGCAGAAATGAACAAATCGGGCCCGGCGACAGTTGTCTTCTGCTTCTGTAGCTCACTGATGAGCTTTCAAAGATGCTCAGTTGTTCTTCTTTTATCTCTGCCATCAACAAGGCATTTTCCACCCAGATTAGTAGATTTTTTTCTCTTGGAGATCATTCTCCAACAACCCTACAGATGGCTGTGTGTGAAAATCCCAGGGGATCTGACGGCATGAAATCCAGCTACCGTGGTGCATGGCCCAACAGTCTGCAGGATATCGTGTCAACATGATGCCATTAATCACTCTGCAGACATGTATTTTGAGCATGATAATGTATGAATAATACACATAAAATAGACACTTCATACTTAATCCAAAGGTACTCCATATGGACTAGATGAGCTACTAAAAATACTGTATGTCCCGAACACTGATGACAGACAGCTTCACTGCTTCCTGGTTTGAACATAACATTTTTAGCTGTTTTGCCATATTTCTCATTTTTCCTTTGTGTGTGTTTTTTTTTTGCACAAAAGCGCATGCCCTCAGCTAAAAGTATGCTCCGCAAATATACTCATCGCCTATCTGTGAGTGTTTCACGAGACGAGTGTGTGCCTGCATCTCGGCGCTTTACTCCTTGAGAACAGAGGGATAGATAACGCTATATCAGCCACACTGCAGCCCCTGAAGTGAATAATGAGAGATAATTTATAGTTTGCTGTGCTCTTTCCAACCCAGCTCCTAATCAACAGATTTACTGCAGACACAGCAGAGGGGCTGCAATAAACACAAGTCAAAGATCTCATATTCAAACACAGCGTGCATATTGGCAGATGCATGTGTGCTTCTTGTGCTTCTGTTACGGGTCAAACAAGCAAAAAAAACGCAAAATTATGCAAAGTGCATACAGCCTATAGTCAGATTTTATATTGTGAGTCAGGAAAAAATGTACAAGACAATACACTTAGTGCAAAACTGAAGTTTTGGCTCACCTAGAGTGCTGTATTGATCTGAGATGATCAGTTTGTCCTCCTTACACATTCCAGTCTCTCCTGTGATGGCCAAGTCAGTGATCTGGAGCTTAACCAGGAATCCTTTGGACACAGATATCTTCCAGGAACTATATAAATGAGCAGGATACGGATTTGGGAAGCCTGAGGACTGAATAACTCCTTTACGTCCATTAAGGATTACTGGATCATCAATTCCTGTTGGAAAACAATGCTTGGTAATACTCAAATCTGCTTATTTTCAGTCTTTCCTTGCAATTCATAAACATCATTGATTTGTTACACAATTGCCCCATGAACAGATTCATCATGTTGAACCTTAATTGGCAACTGGAGAAATTTGCTGTCTGCCAAAAGCTTTAATAAAGCAATAAACACATAAATCTCAAGTGGGGGGGGATCTCATTCCTACACACAAAGCCACTGCATTCATCTCTGTTTGGTATCTGTAACTTGATCTGAGCTGTGTCCAGGCACAGAAAACTGCATGCACAGTTATGCAAGACCTTATCGTCAAACTCTCATTGGCTGAGGAACAAACCACTGCAGATAATGATGCTATAGTCAGTGTGTATCTGCATTAACTTTAAAGAGATAATTGATTAGTCAAACTGAGAAAGTCAAGAAAAATCAGGCTTGCGGAGATTTTTTTTTTCTGGAAGCTCAAGTTCATACTGTTGTTTGCCAGTCTGGAGACGAGGGAAACTGAGCAGCAAAGAATGTCAGGCTTTGGAGAGAATGCTTACCAAAAGCTGTGGGAGGTGGTCGGGGTTGTGTGGTGGGTGTAGTTGTGGCTGTGTTTGCGGTTGTGTTTGTGGTGGTGGCTGTGGTGACTGTGGTTGTGGTGGTGGTGCGAGCAACAGGAGGAGGGATGGACTTGTACGTTGCACTGAATCCATTTGACGTCAAACTGTTGTCAGATTTGAAGCGGACAACCATCACGTTGCTGCTGATTTCCAGCGGCGCTGGAATTTTCCTCCCACATAATTTACCTGTGATGGATTATATGTATGTGAAAAAGTGATAAACATTTACAATAAAAACAGTATTTCCAATTTTGACACTGGTAGCTCCTACATTTTGCTTGAGAAGTAAAGTCAGATGGCAACAGATTTAAATTCATTAAGCTTAAAATAGACTCTAGAAACTTGGTCCATTGTACAGCTTCTCAAACTTTTAATTGAGCTCATCTTTTATTCATGGCCCTACGAAGTTGACATTGTTAATGCTGAACAAAGCCCACAGCCTGTTCTGATGTTTTAGCACATCCTTTTCCCACTAAATCACATATCCAGCTTTGATATGAACTGCACTGATGAGTGAAAATATTTTGGTATGTATATAAGAACTGTGTGAATTCGTGCCATGCTTACCTGCTAGCTGAGGTCCGGATTTATTGTAATCATAGACCTGAACAAAGTCTCCACAGACTTCAGGGACCAAGTGAAAAGAGGTGAACGTCAGTTGAACCCTTTGACCTTCAGGTACTGTGATTCTCCACTGATTCAACAAGCAAACACACACACAGAGTGTGAAAGGCTGCACTGTTATGGATTTAAAAAGGGTCTGTTATGTTCATTTTCAGCTCCATATTTCTTATTCTTAGACAGTACAGCTTTTCATGATTTACTGTTACAATCCTCTGTTAAAAACAACATGTTTTTATCTTTTCTCCATTTAAGTCAACTGTCTTCTGATTGATTGCTCCTTGCAAACAAAAGGTTTTGGTGAGGCTGCTTGCCTGTTGAAGGAAATTCACTCTCACTGACATCATGGAGACTCAAGAGTAGAAAAAACTGAGTTTTCAGAGTACTCTGAAGCCTGAGCTTCACTGGCCATAATTAATATGAAGATCTAATTGAAAATGTGTATATATGAAAAAAAATGAAGAAAGAGATGATGTTTACCTTTTTAAAATTAATCTGATGTACTTTTATTAATGCAGGGTTAGGGGTTAGGTACACGACCATCTGCCTCAGTTTTCATGTTCTCCTTCTACTAGTCTCGTGGTTTTGACACAGGCTACTGTAACTCATAAATAATTCTGTCACCGACAGACGGTGATCTGTCGAGTTCAAGCACAGCCTGATGAAATCATGATGACAGCCAAATGATGCCATATGACTCCACATCCAAACCCAGGATGCAGACCCACACATCAGAATACACTCTGGTTTATTTAGAGGCATTAATCCCCTCTTTACTCACAAGATCTTCTTTTTTTTTAATCTTCCACTTTTAATCCACTTTTAGTGATTAGATTTAATTTAGATTGTATTTTTAAACAGGAAAGTCCCTAAATGATATTTAAAATTGTTGTAACCTACATGTATCTCAAAGGTAAGCTTGACAGGCTTCTCTTTTAAATTAAGGGAACAGATGAAAGTACAAACTATATTCTCTAAATAATACAATGTAGGAAACGAGGATATTCTTACACTTAGCAATGTATACCTACTAGTTGTAGGGGAGAAATAGCTCATTTTAACACTGACACTGAAATCAATTGGAACCACTTGCCTTGTTAAATGTGACATGTGAAGTCTCCCATTACTCAGATTTTAAAGTTTTCAAGTCCTTTTTTTGTTAATTTTTAAGTTGTTCTGGTCATATCACTTTAACGGCTTTAATAACTTTTAATATATGTATTTTTATTTACCTGAATTAGCTGTGTTTATGCTGCTGTTGGATCTGAATTCGCTATAACTGCATTTGAAAGTCAGACACAGTGCTTTAGGAAATCACTGGTGCTTGGCTGCTTACTTATTCCATCATTTCACTAATGATGTAAACTGTCATTTTTGAGTAGAGATCAAACAAAACCAGAAAACATGTTAATGAGTGAGTTTTAGATTTGTGTTTTTGAACCTTGGAGAGAGGCAGGGTGGTTTGTTTTTCTTTATGCTAATCAGGGTAATTATCTAAGTGTTTGTTTTTTTTTTACAACTGACCTCCTTCATATTACATGCATATAAATGTATGCATGCAAAATAAAATTTGATATAAATATGTGAATTCTAACAGCTTCAGGATAGATTCCACACTGCAGTATGAGATAGTCATATAAGCATCATATAAGTGGCTCCTCAGATGTTTAATTTATTACTTTTTTAAATATTTGCTCATAATTTATGAATGTTTCTGTTCATATGTGGGGCAGTACCTGGTATAGTGCTCTGTTCGGGTAGTTCTGCTCTGGGAAGCCGGGAGTCATCAGATTCCCCTCATCACCTTGGAGAAAGCCACCGGCTCCGGCTATTTCTGGCAATCGGGATGAAGGGCACTTCATTTCCACAGATACCTCAAGGATATGCAAAATGCACCCCTCCACCAACCCACACCCATTTTGATTGTCCATCTATTACCCCTTGTCTCACCCTGCGCCTATCCCTACAACATTCACTTTCTAGGTCAACTGTGTAATATGAGACAGAAATTAAACATTAAGTCAAGCTTATTTCCATTGCTGAAGTGATTTATAATCTTACCTGATGTGAGATCTGCAGCCACAGCTTTGTAATGAGCCTTGAAGCCTCGGTCTGTTTGTCTGTCATTGCTGTCAAAGTAGACCGTCAGCTGGTTTGTCAGTGACACCAGTGGCTTTGGTTTCTCGTAGCCACAGTATTTACCTACAAATACCACAAAAGAAAACAAGCACAAAGAGACCACACTGAATAAAAATGGAAAAAAGCTAAATGACGACAAAGTGACATACAGCTAAATCAAGAGACAATTTTTTTTCAGTCAGAGTGTCTCTTTTGTGTGCTGTGAATGAGTGAGAAAAGCCTTTTTACGTGTGTGTCAGGGGGAGTTGCAAATAACACTTACATTACTACTATTTTCACAGCTAAGGTTAATTATGGAGTTCCACAAAGTTCTGTGCTAAGACCAGTTCTATTTTCATAAAACATGTTTCCTTTAGGCAGTATTATTAGAAGGCGTAGGATGCATTTCCATTGCTATGCAGATGATACCCAGCTTTATCTGTCCATGAAGCCAGATGGCACATACCAATAGTTAAACTCCAGGAATGTCTTAAAGACATAAAGACCTGAATTACCTCCAATTTACTGCTTCTAAATTCAGACAAAACTCAGCTTATTGTACTCGTACCTAAAAATTGTAGAAACATGGTGTCTAACCGGATTCTTACTCTGGATTTCATTATCTTGGCCTCCAGTACAACTATGAGAAATCGGTTTTGACCAGGACCTGTCCTTAAGATGCAGGTTTTAAGATGTCTATATATTTTACATGTATTTTTATTTTATATACTTCACTGTCCCTCTGATGTACTCATTTGTAATCCCATCCATCCTGGTCCCTCCTTATAAACTTTTTACATTTTCAACTCTTTCACCTCCAGCTCTGCCTCCTGTCTTTTTGTAGGTGACCCCAGGTATTTAAAATAGTCTACCTTTACTACGTTCAGTCCTTGAAGCTTCACTGTTACACCCCTTGCCCTCTTATCCAAACACATTCTGTCTTTATATCTCTTTTCTCCAGAGCATACCTCCACCTCTCCAGGCTCACTTCCACCTGCTCCCTACTCTCACTGTAGATCACAGTATTGTCCGCAACCATCATAGGCCACGGAGAGTCCTGTCTGACCTCAACCTATCTACCAAATTTCCCAATTATTAGCTCATTTTTTAAAATCTGTGCTCCAATCTGGCACCATTAAATCCAACCCTGGTTTATTTTCTTCTCAGTAACTGGATGATTCATGTTATTATTCCTTCTACACAAGATGCTTTAAAAAAAGTGAAGTGGAGTCAGTGTGGAGTAATGTGTAGTGGACCAGCAGGACTGTGAGTGTCTCACTAGCTGAGTCTGCCCATGGAGAGATGAACCCCCTTGGCCATGAGAGGGCAGATACCCATCTGTCCAAAAACATCAACACCATCTTTTAAAAAGAATTTATTTTCCTCCCCCAGAAGGCTGGAATTTATGTGAGATATTTACCAATGATTCCCAGTGAGTCTTGCAGTGTGATAAAGTCTGCTGTGCAGAGCTGTGTGTCCTCCAAAGCAAACTCCTCAAACCACAAATGGATCACCTGCAACACAAACACGCAGAGGTGTTTCATCTTTCTTTTTGAATCTGAGAAGGCGCTGCTGAAGAGATCGGCAAGAGTGAGAGCTCAGTGTGAAATCTGACCGTGTGTGTGTGTGTAGGTGTGTGCATGTGTGTGTGTCAGAGAGAGAGTGTATGCTCCTGTCTTTGAATGTTTGCTTATGTGTTCAAATGCAGACACGGACAGATAAGCAGCCACTGTGTTGGGCATGCAGGAGGGCAGCCATGCTGCCTGAGAAAGAAGGATCAAGGATTTATTTGTTCCTGTGGGTCTGAGAAGGAAAGCTGAGGAGAATGAAGGAGACAAGGTTGCCATCTGTCCACACCGCTGCCACTGCACTCATCCCAGCTGTCCTCTAGTGCTTGGCCTCACATAAGACAGTTTCCATAACAATAATTTGACAAACGCTACAGATCAGACAGCAGACAGAAGCACTGTGAAATAGAGGCATGAGTAAATGGTTTTGATCTGAACAGATCTGCAAAAAATTTTTTTAAATGAGAGCGAGAATACAACTGTTGAAAGTGATGTTCAGAGGAAAATTACTTCTGATAATTATAGACTTGAAACACATTTTCCTTATACCATAATAACTATTACAAAAAAACAAACTTCTCTATAGATGGTGTTACGAGTGAAGCTCTGTGGACTCTTGTTAGCCACTGTTACACACACATCTCACCTCTGGTTTGCCTTGAACCAGACAGTAATTCCTTCTGGATTATGTACATCAGATGTCAAATTAAAAGGATTACTGCCATTAAGATGACGCTGATAAAAGATTTTGGGGCATGATAGCTCATGTTGATGTTTACATTACAGCTCTCTTATTGTTTCATTTTTTTCAGTGTGTGCTTTTAAAATCTGGTTTATTAATGAAATCTGAATTGTCAGCTTCTCTTAATTTTGTAACTGGCTTAACAGCATTCGTGTGCAAATATCATATAAATACAGATGTTAAATAATTATGAATACTTGATTTTATTCTTACTAATTATCAGGATCTGCACTGGACTCATGATCTCTCATGTATTCAGATGTGCTCTTTATACTCCATATTTAAATGATCGCATTGTAAGTGCCTGCAATTTGGAGTTGAAATCTAATACATCAGTCAGCAGCTAATTAATTTTACTTTCTAATGTTACATTCTTGTGGAAATATTTAAAGACCGGCTGAAGTTTGGATGCGCTCTAAAGATGATTCTTGTCACCTTGTCAGGGTCCACAGTGATCTGCCAAGCGCAGCTTTGGCTATTGTCATAGCTGCTGGGGTAGTTCGTGCTGGTGAAGGTGCCCGACTGTCCAGACAGCTCCTGAGGACCATCACACGCTGAGCTGGGTCCTGGAAATAAATCAGATGTTTATTCTGAGTCTGAATCTTTCTGAAAATCATGGCAGCATGATCCCTGCTTGAAGAACTGCCACCCTTTATGAACTAACAAAACCCTGATGTTTAAACAAAAATAATCACTTCCTGTGCACTCTGTAGCACCTGAATTCATTTGGAGCATTCACTGAGGTGGATTGAAATCAAATATTTTTTAAGTTTGGTTAGAAATACCTGGAAAATAACCCTGTACAGTATACTGTGATACAGCACATAGGGGATTGGGCTGATCATGAGAAAGGTGGTGCATCAACCCAAACCTACACGGGTGGAGCTTGTTAATGATTTGAAGGTGGATGGGCCAACAGTCACCAAGAACACCACTGATAACACACTGCAACGTAATATACTGAAATCTTGTAGCACCCAAGGTCCCCCTACTCAAGAAGGCACGTGTGCAGGTGTGTTTTAAGTTTGCCAGTGAGCATCTAAATGATTGTGAGAAGGCTTGAGAGAAAGTGCTGTGGTGAGATGAAACCGAAATCAAGCTCTTTGGCATCAACTCAGAGCAGCAGGGTGGCGTGGTGGTTAGCATGGTGAGTTCAATTCCACCTTGGCCGGGAGTCTTTCTGTGTGGAGTTTCCGTGAATTTTCTCTGGGTACTCTGGTTTCTTCCCACAGTCCAAAGACATGCAGTTAATCGTGGTTAGGTTAACTGGTGATTCAAAATTGCACATAGGTGTGAATGGTTGTCTGTCTCTTTGTGTTGGCCCTTCGACAGGCTGGCGACCCAACATTATGCTTTGGAGCTTCACTGCATTGAGGGGCCAATGGATGGGCTGTGTATCTTGGGTGAGAAAGGATTTAGAGACTTTCTGTAAAGAGTGGGTCAATATCTCTCCTGAGATGATGATAATTATGCCCCCCACTGTAAATGCTCCTGGGAAAATTCCAATAAAACCTAGATGACCACAAGAGCTCTAATGCATATAGGCCTTACTTACCTTTATTTCCACAACAGCACTTGATTAAAGTTTGCCTTACATTTTGTATTTCCTTGACTCTGGATGTCCTGTTCCTATATTTGTTGCTGTGGAAATCTTACAACCAGTTTAAGAGTGAACTGTCTGACTGTCCTTTGCACTAAATGCCGATCTCAGCATGCTAGTATGCTCTGTGTGTAATGATTGATGTCAGTTTACTTCTAGGACTAATAAAGTGATCTATCTATCTATCTATCTATCTATCTATCTATCTATCTATCTATCTATCTATCTATCTATCATTAATTACCGGCCAGTAATAAGCAGTAATAAAGATGTCTTTTTATACATCTGCAAAATTTCCAGGAGGTTTTCTAGGAAGAACCCTAATATATGGTTCCTAACTTATGGTCAGCACACTAAACCTGTGACATGGAAAGAAAAGAAATCATACCATACCACACAACATAAAAGATAAACACAGGCCACAGGGTAAAAGCTTAAGAAAAATTAAAGAAACACAAAAAAGTAACTTGAAATCACAGTCAAACTCTCACACAGGGTCGAAGGTCAGGGAGTAAATGAAGGAGCCTGTCTGACGTGCAATAGCAAATCATTCCATAATTTTGGAGTTGCAACTGCAAAAGATCTGAGTCACCTATGAGTTTTTGTTGCATCTTTGGAACACGTAAAATCATCTGGTCGGCTGACATCAGGCTATGGGGCACGGCCATTAAGAGATTTAAAAATAAATTTAAAAGATTTTGAAATGGATTTGAAAATTATCTGGAAGCTAATTTGGAGTGATGTGCTCTCGCTTGCATGCACCAGATGAAAACTGAGCAGTTTTCAACAGAGGATTAGGATTTTATTTAAGAAGGATTAAAACACTAAACATAATCAAGCATCTGAGAGTTTTGTGAAAAAGCCTCAAGAACAATATCACATCGAGTTTTAAAATACCTCGGCGAAATGCTGACATTAAAAGAGAACATGATGTGTTTCCCAGGAATGAAAAACTCACCTGTATGAGTGGAAGAGTCAGCTTTGTCAATGAAGTAAATGACCACAAGGCCGATGAAGATGCCGGTCATTGTTACAAAGATAAATATCAGATACATTTCCAGGGTGCTCAGGCCCCTGGAACGTCCACGTCCCTTCTCTACATCCATTTTCCCCGCAGTGCAGGAGACGGTGCGTCATCCAACAATTCATCCCCTTGTTACCCACACATGGAGGACCATATCTAAACTTTAACAGCACAGGTGGACCTTGAGCTCACTCAGATATGGTATTGCAGCATCCCAGCCTGAGCTCTGTAGATATGTTAGAGTCATAAATCTGTATCGTATAAAACATGATCCTAACAGAAAGTTAATGAGTAAATGGAAGTTGCAGCCCCAATTAACAGGTTATTGGTTGGATATAATTGATAAAAGGGAAAACATCTGACAAAAACAAACATATTCATGTGCAGCATTATTTTATTTCAGCTGCTCACTACAATTTGGCAAAAAATAGGTTTCTCGCATGCAGCAAATTCATTATCTTGCATAATTTATTTATATCTCTTCCATGAAGAAGACTCAGCATATAATTCACTGATGGTCAACAGATTTTAATCAGCAATAAACCTTGAAGCAGATGATATCAGAGCTGTATAGCTACCACCTTGGACACTGGAGAGGCTGTGCTGGACTCTGCAGCACATATGCTAAACGCTCACATTACCACACTAACACATTTTGCAGTAATACGCACCACGGCCCCTCTCTTGGTTTGGTGTTAGCATGCAGCTGAGGGTGATGGAATGTCCTTCTGAATGTTAGCTTTAACTCTGGGGACCTGATAAACTTTTTCTTGTTAATTAATAATAAAACCAGATGAAAAATCAACACTTCAAAGATTTAATCATTTGTTCTCTAAGGACCATCCAAACAGTGTTCAAATCCACATTGTCCCTTCTTCCATGTCTGTCATGACCACTGAGTCATGTCAGGAATGAATGAGAGTCGCAGTCGATGTGTTTCTGCAGGAACTTTCAGAAGAGCTGCAAAGTTATTAAAATGTATCCTGAGGGAATCTTTAATTTTTATTATAAACTTCCATTTTATCCACCTAATAGTTAAGATATTTCACCCATGGTGGCACTAAAAAAGCCAGGAATTCATCAAAATCTGTAACATTTATCCATTATCCAATAAAAGTGATATTACCACATCACAGTTCTGGTAGAAGGACCACAGTTAGAGACCTGATAAATGCATGTGATGAGTTGGGGTTACAGTGCTGAATGTCTGAGAAAAGATTGCATTTTTTTGCTTGATCCAGGCAAAAATTGAAATTCTTCCCAACTGTTTTGTCTGTCCAGCTTTGCTTTCACGGACCTGAAAGAGTTCATTTCTGCTCTGCTCGAGGTAAAGCAGACAAGGGGATTAACTTCCTTTGTAGAGGTGCAGACAGTGCACAGTGACACGCTCCACGCTGTAACAAAAGCACCGAGGTTAGAGGTAATGAGTTTCACAATGGGGATCTTCATTTTGAGCTGAATCTCCATACAAAGACACTTGATTGGGTTTTTATCAGAATCATCTCCTAAAATTCACTCCGACCATATTTGAATCTGAAGCGGCAATCTGTTGGTCCCCTTTAACACTTCATTTTCTCTTAAGATAAGGGCTTCCCTTCTATTTTACAAAAGCCAACGATGTGACAAAAGGTGCTTATCTGTTGCTGGGGATGCAGAAGAAATTGGAAAAGGATCATTCTTTAGGCAGAATGATGATTTTTCTGCAGTGCAAGAAACATATTACTGTAGAAACTATCAGTAAATAATGATAGTGTGCATGTATGATTCCTCCATGGGTGTCAATCTGCCTGCCTCTTGATCTATCTCAACCCCCCCCCCCCATTCCCTCTCTCTGTGTTTAAGCTTTATCAGTATTTGTTTTGGATCTTCTTGTTCCACCAGGGGACCAATGATTTATGGGTACATCTGTCAGCCATAATGAAGCCAGGAAAGGTGACCTTTGTGTATATGAGTTAGTGTGTGTGGATGCATTTTTTTTTTTCTTTCTTTCTGCACATACAGTATATGCACTGTCAGAAAGGTTACCGGCGCGTGAGCTTGTGAGCTGAATAGCAAGCAATCAATGATGAGGTCTAAAATGCATCTAAATATATGCGTGTTGCAGAGAAGACAGGAACAAGCTGACAGCTGAAGGACAGGGTGCTGCCAAAGAACAGTGAAGTTTAGTGGAGGAGCACATTGCTACAAAAACACGAATTGTTCGATAACGCATGCAGGCCAACACTGCACCGCAGATAAATGTAGGCCACATATTCCACTGGGAACCGGTCTGCCAGGAGGACAAACCTCACTTCCAGCTATCCGGCTAATACAACATGAGGATAAATAAGGGAGGGGAAGACCATTTTATGGGAAACATTCTGAGGAGAGGAAGCCAGCGGAAGCTTTAATTACCACACTGTTACTGGCTTATATGCTTCATTATGATATCATCGTCGCAGTGAGAAAGGGGGAGAGAGAGTTGAAGGGGTGGGCGCAATGAGAAAGGAAAGATGAAAGTCGATGGTGAAAAACTGAATAGAAGCTGCTGAAAACAGAGATATTCAAACATAATTTCTAGGAAGACAAGAACTGTAGGTGTACATAATCCAACCCGAGTGTGTAAAAAATATATAAATACACTAAAAAGTGTGAATGATCAATAAACAGATAGTTTACAGCTGCAAGTAAAATTAAGTGCGAGTACAAATGCAAGTACACTAAGTACACTTGATCTGCACTTGCAGGTTTACTTTACAGCTGTGAACCTGAGATTCACACTTACTTCTTTTCACCCACAGATATGCGGGACACTACACACACACTCGCTAATGGCACCTCACAGTTGCAGTATTTCTGACATCGCTGCAAGGATTTTGTCCCCATACAAAGGAAAAGAGATCAATTTGTCATAAATTCTCTGTGATCAACAGCCATCACTAATTACCCACTCCACAATCTCCAAAAATGATCTGTAAATATTATTAGTACTCATCCCCAAGATAAAAGTGCATCTAATGTCCCACAAATGATCTGTGAGAGGATATATTTTATCCCTGTGATGCTTTGGATAATTGTAATGGCTTCTTTCAAGGCCCTGTAGCATCCACTGGGCCTTTACAGTATATGGGTTTCTATATGGAGAAGCTTGTGTGTTTATGAAGCTAACTGGGTCACTGCAAGCAGATCTCAAATCCCAATACCACTGCAACTTATCTTGGACTTCAATTATAGCTCCAAAATGCTGCTGCTGCTGCTGCTGCTGCCCTCAATTTCCCCCAGAATCTGAGGATGCTGTTGCACATGGCGGTGTTTACACTTTGAAATGATTAAAAAAAAAACCCACACATCTTCAGTGGCATCCAAATAAGAATAAGTCGGGCAAGATAGTGTCTAATCTTCTCTACTAGAGAACATCTAATTTGGTATTTCAAAGTGTCTTCAAACATTAAGATTTCTAGACTGCTATTAATTATCCAAGCGTGGCAAAGCAGAGCAGCTGAAAGTTAATTACTTTATGCACAACTAATTTCTGTAAATTTGTACATTCTTTTCAGCGTAGAGCAATGTGAAGGATTTGCTTTTTTTATAACTAACAAACTGGTAAATATTTCACTGCACACAGAAATCCCCCTTTTATCTGTAAGCAGTCTGAGCTCATCAGCTCAGCCGCACTATAGCAGCACCATTAGTTTCAGCATCTCAGCATGATTCAGGTTAGACCCTAGGGCTGTAACAGAGGGACTCCTTCTTCTCATGGACTACCAGTCTTTAATTTCAGCTTATGACACAGCTTGGGAGTCTCCTTGTTAAGTGGTGACACTTGAGAGATAAATTTTTTCGCTCCCAAGCTGTGTATTAGAGCTGTGCTGACACCTTAATCACCAGTGTTATTTTTTTTTACCAGTCCTTTATTAGAGGTTGTGCAATTTGTAAAATATTAACTGACTTTGCGAACTCACCAGCTACATTACCGGGAACACCTGTTGATCACATGGCAGAAGCTCGATGTATTTAGACAACCTGCTGAAGTTCAAACCGAGCATCGTAATGGGGGTGAAAGGTGATTTAGGGAGGATGGCCAGACTGCTTTGAGTTGACTGGAAGGCAACGGTAACTCAAATAACCACTGGTTGCACTCAAGGTACGTGGAAGAGCATCTCTGATCACGTGGAACCTTGAAGCAGATTGGTTCAAGCTTCCCTGAAAAAAGCTTCCCTGATCTGATGAACCTCTATTTCTGCTGCAGCATTCGGATGGTAGGGTCAGAGGTTGATGTAAGCAAAATGAAAGCAGGGATGCATCCTTGCCAATAGAGCACCTTTGGTATGTGATGGAACACATCAAATACCTGCAGCTACTGTGTGATACTGTCACATGAATGTAACTAACAGATGTCGCCAGTTTAAGCAGCTTATTCTCTTGTGTTGAGTCATCAGTTGCTGATGGAAAAATATACATTATTATTTTATTATTCTGAGGGACACAATATCCTGTTGCCACAGTCACAAGTATATGAAAAGTGCAATAATTAGCACCGAATGAAACATTATATTTATGACCTGTTAGTACATTAGGAAGCAAACAGTTACATATATCTGATGTGAGGCATCTGGTGCTCTGGTTTCAGATGCTTTGGTCAGATATCAAAGCTGTCAAGAGTCCTACTTTCCCAGCAGCAGAGTGTTGATTACATTTATTATTTGGCATTTAAAAAGAAACTGTAAACATTTTTTTTAAACCAGGAAATGACTTGCAGTAAAATTCCCAGGCAACATTTGAACTGATGACGTTGTATGATATGTGCCTTTAACCACTAGGTGAGTCAAATGGCCCCCCTGGTTCCCCCCTTTTTTTTGCCTCTCTTTTTCTTTTTTTTTTTTGATAGAGAAGATGGATTTGAACATGCATTTAAAATACCCATGGCAGCTGTGACAAGTGCAGCCGTACAGGTGACCACTGAAGGCAAATTAAACGCTGTCCTCTTTTAGTTGTAGCAGTGGGTGGTATCATCTCTCCCCATGCTCCTTGTCACTGAAAAAAAAATCTTTCCCTGTGTGACCCACCGCCCGTGGCTGAGTCTAATCTGCACTTTCCAATAGGAACCAGTCATAACGACACAGTGAGTAGGGGGTTATTAAAAATTGAAACATAGCTAATTAAAGCTGGGGTGAAAGAATACGAATTAAGGCTGGTGACCAGGCCTACAGAAATGTGAGTGTGAAACTGACCTTGATGGAAAGGAGAAAGAATGCATTAACTGCCTGCCTGAGGCTGAATTTAGTATCTAATATGGCTCTACAGTCTAGTGATGCCAGCTTGACACCTTTCAGTCAGCGCTGTGGCATAATAAGAGATCTGATTCTTTTTGTTTTTGTGGAAAGAGCTTCGACGGTCAATGCTGCCTCCATAAACACTCACAGGCTTACACAAATCTGAGCGGGTAGGGCAGGACAGACTCCTCGAGTGGATGAGAGAAAAAAGACGTTAAGATTAGACGAGTCCATCTGTGTCGTTCTTTACAGGTTGTGACATTTCACAGCACAACGGGTTGAGGGGACTTTTTTTTTTGTCCTTGTTATCACACCCTGACATTAATATGTAGCGACGTGCTTGTTAAGAAAGTAACAGCAGTCGCCTGAAATCAGTGTTACGCTACTCAGGACAGCAAATTCACTCTGAAGTGTTTTGGGGTGAAAAAAAAAAGACTGGAAAAAGACATGAAGGACAGAGCTTACGTGAATTGGATACTCTGTATTAACAAATAACAAAAAATATGCAACTAAATTTTTTACAACTAATGCCTAATTTTGTCCAAATTTTAAAATAAATCCTTCACCTCTCACCCTATAATAGCTGGGATGGGGTCCAGCATCCCATGACCCTGAATTGGGTAAATGGGGTGGGGGAGGGTAGATGGATGGATGAATTCTTACATTTAAGAGGCTGGAAATATCCAGTGTTTGCCGTGTTTTCTTGAATAGTAGCCTAAATTATTCTAACTGACTTGTTGCAGTTCTGATTTTTTAAATGGAATCAAAACTGCTGCAAAATCTGTTTCTGATCATGTATAATTATTCAAGGTCTGGTCTGCAGCTCAAAAATGACAATCTGAAAACTAAGAATTAAATGTTTTTATTTTGTCTAGAAAACACCTAAAAGCAACTTCCAAAGCCCACAGCCAGGCCTTGAGCAGTTCATAACCATTCAAATATTTTTACTTTCCAGAAATTACTCACATTGTTGAATAATCAACAGTCACATGCGCACAGCCTGTTTGCGTACTGCTGATCTGGAGGCAGTCCTGTTTTTGCTTTCCTTCTTCAAAATGGTGAAAACAATGCTGTCACTTTGGTTCTCTTTTATCCAAATATTAGTAATAATGCCTCACCGCTGGGCAGCGCTGACATTTCAGCTGCTTATAATAAGGCAGTTTCTTCTGGCAAATGCAGATTTAACCAATTTACATTGTGAAGATTTTTACTCAAAACTATCTCTTCTAAATCTAATCTTTGATTCAGACTTCAGAGCACACCAAGCCATATACCTAAAGCAGCGTTAAGGTGGATGCAGGAATATTAATGCTGCATGCTTATTTCCATTCAAAGAACAAAAAATGTTTAGAGCTAAAGAGCTAGGCACTTTTTTTCTTTGTAAATTTGTTCATTCTCAGCGAGGACACTTTTAATGCAACTTCTGCTTTCAGCCTCTTTATTCTGCTCCTCTTTCCAAAAAGGAATCACTCAGTGCTGTGTAACCGCTCAGTCTTTGAGCCACTGTTTTAGTGGGTTGTTGTGCAGTAAATGACGCTGTCCTCAGAATTAAACTGTATGCATAATTTTTTCTATGATTTACACTGGACAGCCTGCACAGCCACCAGATGTAAACTTGGTCAAAGCGCAGTGACAGAAGAAATGCATGTTTCTGATGGTGGGAGAAGCCAAAGCTGTGTAAAGAAAACTAGCAATCTCCACACATAAGGACCCTGCACTGGCCCAAGGCTGAACACAAGACTCCCAGGAGGAAGCATAGTGGCTCAGTTTCCTCTGCTGGAAGCATAGCTCTAGATTTCAGGGGGGACATAGGACATGCATCTCACTGCCTCCCAAACATCCTGGGGGAGGATACAAAGATCCCAACCCCTAATATGTCCCCCACCAGTGCTCTGAAACCTGTGCCTATAGTTTGGAAAAATGCATCATGCTCTCTTTGAGGACTGTATCTTTACTCTGAGCTGCAGACTGTCAGTACATTGCCTCTGCTCTTACCTAGCTTACACAGAGGTTTGATATATCGATTAGTCTTTTAAATATGAATCTTTTTATTCCACAACCTTTTGTTTTTGTATGCGAGTCCCAATGAAATAAATAATTTTTTTGTTTTAAAATCAGACATGCAATCTTGTTAAAAAGAAAAAAAAAAGAAGAAGAATACTGGAACACAGACTCCTATTAACTTATGAAAAGTGGGAAATGAAGGTGTGAAAGTCAGCATAGTTTTTGCTTATTTTAATAGAAAACCAAAGAAGGACAGAGATTGAACAGCGTACATGTATGCATACAGTCCCCTCTTTAAGACCTCACTAAAAAGAAAACACAGCAATCTTATAAATATAGGGCCCTGCAAAAAACACCTCAAAAACAGATACCAAATGCACCAGATGTAATGAGATGTTGATTGAATATATTTGCACAAATATTCTGACAGTAAGTAGTATGTCTATCCCATGATCAGTGCCTGTGAAGGTCTGGACGTCATTTTAGGTCATACAACTGTCACTGCAACTTAAATACATGCGTTTCACTGTTATTGCCTTTGTTTTTTTCTTCTTAGAAAAACTGTTTTCTCTCTTATATCTATTTCTAGAAAATACATCTTTAATTTTTTTTCCTTTTTATATTTCTATTTCCTACCTTGTTGGATCACAAACATCACAAGTACTTGACTCTTTTATGCTACAACATTCCAGTATACTTACTTACAGGGATCGGCGTCCCATTAATGTTTCACTTGGCATTGAAATCTTGACGAGGGGAGGACAAACATTTTGACCTCTAGGAAAAGGGTGGAGTCTGACAGTGGCTACCTCTGTCCTGTGCTACTCGAGGACGGAGGAGGGAGGGGGGCGCACGCAGCAGTTGGGCCGTCTGACATTTTGCAGCATTGACCTGAAAATGTTCTGCTGCCTCCTTTTGTTCTTACTGCCACGTCGCGGCGAATCAGCACCAGAGATTGACTTTCGGAGGGAGGTCTGGGCCATCAGTTTCCTCTCTTGCTCCTTTATTTTGCTCTGTAAATGGCTCTGAATTGCAAAGCCAAGGGATTCAGGGTCAACAGAAGCCCCGTAGACCTCCCAAGTCATGCCCTGTTCGTCCCAGACAACATCATGGACGCTCTTTCCTTTCTGCTTCTGCGACTGATCGTCCTCTTCCTCGTGTCTCTCCGGTTCTATCTTCTTCTTGCCAGAATTTGCCTCCTTAGAATGCACTTTACTTCCTGCTTTTTCAGTTTTTTCTTTTGCACTCACATCTCTATTTTTAGTGAGATCTGACTTGGATGTGGTGTTTGCTGCTGCTGCCGCTGCTGCTGTTGTTGTTGCTGTTGTTGTTTTTGGCAGGGACAGCACAGCATTGTTGCTGTCAGCAGATCCAGACACAGAAACAACGGCTGTCTCCGGGGGCATCCCTGATTTGAGAGAAGGAATTTCAGCAGTGGCTGTTTTTGCTGCCGATGTCTGCAGAACGGTTTGATCATGGAGCTCGGCTTGCTTCTTGTGGTTGCTGTGTTCAATGTTGATTTGATAAACTGGCTGGATGTTGCATGGAGCCGCGCCCGATTCTTTAGGCTTGGCTCCTAGCCTGGAGTTGTGCTGCTGTGACAAAGTTTCTGAGTGGAAAACCACACCAGCGTTTTGGTTGGGGCACATCTGCGCCTCGACAGTGAGTCTCTCTGACCTCAGATCAGCCGAGGCACTGTCTTTCACCTGGTAGACTACAGCCAGGTTCTCCTCACCGGAGACTGCACCGCTGCTCGGTCTGGGAGCCACAGGGAAGGGCAACAGACTTGGACTTGTGGCCACAGCCTTAGTGCACATTTTAGCTACTGCCTGAACCTCCATATCATGACACTGCTTAACTGGGGCTGGTGATAGCGATGAGGTCATAGTCGAAGCCTCTGTGTAGAGCTTGCAGTGCTGCTGCCCTTCAGAGACAGCTGTGTCCGTCTGGCTGCTTCCTTCAGCCACCTGCCCGCACGCCTGCATGTTTTTTGTAGCCTGGGGCAGAGAGGAGGAGTCCTTCTGTGAGGACACTGGCTGATGTTTATCTGGGGAGACTTGTGATCTCTTCACTGGCGTGAAATCCTTCTCTGGGTCCGGGGAACGCGAGTTTTTATTTGTCGACCCAGCTCCTGCGTCTTTACTCTTAGATGCAGGTTTAGCCGAGCTCAGTGGAGTTTCCATGCTTTCCTTAGGTTTTGATGAATCTTGCAAAGAAATGGAGCTTGATGAGCAACTTTGCATGTGATCAGTCTCTTTAGCTTTTTGTGCTATAGCAGCATCCTTGCTTTTGGGGTCAGAAATACTTCCTTTATTATCTTGTTGTACTTCAGATGCTGTTTTTCTGAAGTCACTGTTGTTACTTTTTTTGTCATTCTGAGAAACATGTTTGTTACTTTTCTCTTGTGTTGCGGTTTCGACTGAGGATGTCAGCCTCGGGTGCTTCTCCTCTGGTGCGACTGGGCTTTTAATCTTGCAGTCACTGCTGTGCATGTCGTCTCCTGATGCTGCGACGGCAGGCAGTGAACTCGCCTTACACGCACCCTTTTCATTGGTTGGACTTAATGTTTTCACGTTAGCATTAGAATCTCGCTGGTCAGCTCCTGCCTCACCCACATCTCGTCCTGTCACGGACAGGTTTGGTGTGTGGCGGTCTCCACCTGTGAGACACTCAGATTTTATTTGGTTTCCATTGCCTGGTACTGATTTGTCTGACACAGTGGAAACTGCTTCCCCTCCCTTGCAAGCTGTTTTTTGTGTGTGTGGGATGGTGTTAGCAGGCGTCAGAGACAGGTTATCCTGCTTGTCTGGAGATCTGAGGGTGGGTTTTGGACAAACCTGAGAGACTTTGAGGTTGGGCTCTTTAGCCCAGTTGGCATTAGACTCCTTGTTGCCCAGGGTGTCCACCCCAGGCACCATCTGGACTGTCACTGTCCTTTTTGGGTTAGTTCCCATGGTGGAGTCACTGCTTCACTCTTCAAATATTGCCGTATGTCCAAAGATGGGAAGAGGTGCACGGCGTGCTATCAGTAACTTTTTGCAATTTCCTGAAGGAGGAAAATAGAAGTAGACTTAGGGTTTTTAAATCATTAAGCTTATAACAAAAATTACACCCTTAAGATGAATATAATCGCATCAGACTCTTATAGCACTACAGACCAAATGATTTCATGTAAAATGATGCTCCACACATTCCTTTGACAATCATTAACACGCAATAACATCTGACAGAATAAAGGGTCAAAAACCAGAACAGTCAGTGGCTTGTACCTGCCTAAATTCACCACTGGTTTAATAAAGAGTAAAATATTTGATTCCAAGCTTAACAACCAAATGAATTTATAAATTATGATGTATAGTCATATTAATAATGTTAATGGTGGTGGTTTATTGACAGCATTGAAGATGGAAAATGCAAAAAGTATAGAAGGGAAATGCTGCTTAAACAACACATATGTCAAAAAGACTTTCACATATGTGCTCTGAAAGTGCTTACAGATAAAATAGATTTTTGATTAAAACTGTGGATACTGTACATTCAGCTGTGTTTGATCTAACCACAGTTTTTTTTATTGTTCTACAAATCTTAATGCAAATAAAAATGTGCCTGAAGCTCATCATTCATAAATCAGCTGAAATTATCATAAATGAATATTATAGCATAGAAAGAGATAATGATTAATGAATGAGCTGAACTGAGTCAAACCATGCTAGCCTTCTGACTAGGTTTAATTAAATGTTCCTCACTGTGTTGTGATACTGTGAGATATTGCCAATGGCAAGTAAACCACTTAGTAATAATATATTTCAATTATCCTTTAATCTCTGTGTCTAACATAATTGCATAGATTTCAAATAAATACCCAAGTGCCTGAAAAACACTCATTCATTTAAAGTTTTTTTTGTCACTGAGCTTTTTTTTTGTGTGTGAAAAACACAAGTAAAAGTCAGCAACACCCCCGTTTGTCCTTTATCAGTTTCCATGCAGTGACCGACAGTTTCTTCATCCAAGGCCTGATCGGTGGCTTCAGCTCAGTCTCTCTCCTGAACGTGCAAAAGTATCTCCCAGCGCTCAGCAGACATCTGAGCCTTTGGAGTCAGACAAATGGACTGTGCTGTGGTCAAGGATTTAATCATGGAAAACAGCCTTCGGGCTATGCATAAAGAAAATGAAGAACACGTTGAATGATAATTCAACAGGCGCCACTTTACGGAGCATTAATTGTCCTTTTCCATTTCAGTGGCATTTATTGATGATCATCTATTCTGCGCAATGTGTAGTTTATCTCAGTAAAAGTAATGTTAACACCGGTCTAATCTTTTGAGGCATTCTCCTTCCTCACATCAGCATCCTGTGTCTCAGAACCCAAGAATTATAATCATTCCTGTCACACTCATTTAACGATGATAATCTGACGCGTAAACCTATAGAGCATATTTTTTCTACATGTGACTTGAAAAACACAGAACAGTGGGATACCGGTTTGGGTCATGGGCAGGTGTAGCCCATTTGTTTGTGCTCTGCCACTATGCATCTGCCTGTCTGTTGTCAAAGCGCAAATATTTATGGAAAGCATATCCTGACTGTAATTAAATATTCGACAATTAAACGCCTCTGTGTCTGGGCTTCCTCTTTTTTCTTCTTTCTTCCAAGCCTGCAGCAGTTAAGAAATAACCGAAAGAGTGAACAGTCTGTCTGCAGACTATGAATTCATGCAAAACGGATGCAGATAAAAAGATCTTACATGCAAGTGATGCACACGATCTATTCAGGCCAATTAAGATCTATGTCACGCACTGTAGCCTCTTGCCCCAGTTCAACATATCAGAAGCCACTGATGCTCTCTGGTTTGATATGACCTTGCGGGCGAATTTAACATCTCACACTAACAGAGCTGTCTTGCTTAAAAGATGAAGGCGGCTTACCTTGAGAGGCGATTTATGTCCCGTGCCGTGGGGTGCCGAGTGCGCGTCCGCGTCAGTGAGACGAGACAAAAAAAAAGGAAAAAAAAAGAAATAGAAATGAATATGGGGGAAAAAAGTCAACCGTGTGTCTATAACACCAAGCCACGCCTTCCAGCGGAATATGGGTCTCAGAGGTATCGATCCTCCACTATCAGGCACGAAATTTAAGCACCCTGACTGACCGACCGTGCGCAATGAGTCACCGCTGCCTCCGAGGTCTTCATCGCCGTTGGCTCGTGCTTGTAAAAAAAAGGAGGGGAGCGTTCATGAAATGGGTCGCTCATGGTTTTGTGCTATCCCAGACTGAACTGGTCCTGACAGGGCAATCCAGAGTTAACCAGATGAATGGATGAATGTGGGCTGGGCGGGGGGTGCGAATGCAGGCAGCATTGTAACAGCCGCAGGCTTTCATAGGAGGGTCACTTGCTCCTGAAATTGATTACTTTTACTTCTCTGCGCTTTCTGCCTCATAAGGCAGCCTATAATATACCAAGAGGAGAAGCTTTGTTTTTGCTGCTCCCATTTGTGCCATTCGGAAATGGATCGTCGCTGGACTTTTATGTGGTTCTCCTGGGAGCATGCACTGAGCGAGATCAGGTTGTGCCTCTGAAAGGCATCACGTACATTTACTTTACAATTACATCATTTTCAAAATGAAGAAATATTTCTCTGTGCTCTCAGAGGGTCTGGTGAATAAAGAACCTTTAAGACGAGAGCATCCTGGTTGGAATTGGTTTGTTAACTGTAACTGTGGTTGAACATTTGCAATGTGCTTAAACACCATAAATGATCAAATGATGATTACTGTACATGTGTTTAAAAACAGAGATAGCATGAGATAATAAACGTGTTGATAACACACAGAGGAATTTGTCTCATGCGGTTACATAAATACATTCTGTTAATCAATACTGCAAATGAGCAGAGTAGCAAAATAGACTGTCTGCTTTACTTTATGTTTTATAGACAGCAACTGCATATAGAGACGATAACAGATGACAGTGGGTAGAAACGATAATAAGCACAGCTCACAGGAATGTAATGACTCTACAAACAGGAGTTTAAAGAGCCATAAACCCCAAAATTTGGGAACAGGGGTACAGATTTAAACAAGGATGTCTTGATTGCTCTCTTTGGGCTGCCGGAAAGCTAGCAAGCACTTGTAATTACTGGCAGATTAGAATGAATGAATCAAGGAAGACAACAACCACACTGTTTTTTTACATTGAAGTGGAAAAAACTAAATGCAGCAATGGCTGATAAGCAGGTACTATGCATAATTTAGTGGCAGTACAAAGTTTTTGGAAGGCAATTAAACAATTAAATGCCATCACAGAGACAACGATCAAAGGTGTTAATATTGATTCATTTAGTCTTTTAGAAGTGTTTGTACTGCTGATATTATGGGATCCTTGCTTTAGTTTTCTCTCAGAAAAGAAAATGTGACACCGCATCTACGTCTCATCCTCGTGGGTAATAGTACTGAGGGTGAACCGGCTGAGAGAAGGAGCACCAACCTTTAGCAGCACCTTCAAAAGCACTTCATCTGTAACATGAAGTGCTTTTGAAAGAGTTTGTGCAATGTCTATCAGGGTTGTTAAAACTAAATTGTAGTCTGCTCTCTGTTTCATCCTCGGCTGATCTATCACACTGTCGATACGATCCAAGTTCCTTTTTTTAAATATAGCCTGGTTCTGCGGCAGGGCTTGTATTGCAGTAATCGTATGTGATAGACGTCCTGCCTTTAAAAGCCCAGAGGGACTGATTAGGTGAGAAAGCAGACTGTGACTTAATTACAGTTGAGAGCACCACTGGTAAGCATCTCAGAATAGGCTGCATACATTGTCGATAAACCAGATTACTGCTTAAGGGTGAGGGCTTTTGTGCATCCCCTTTGGACACAGCGGTGGGTTGTTATGTGCCGTCTCTTGCCACCATTTAAAAACAAATTGAACAGAGAATGGAATGATAGAACCTTATTGACCATTATCAACAACATAATATGACTACTTTCTATAAACAGCCCTTTGATAGACTACTACACTGTATAACACACAGTCTCATTTTGTGAATTTGGCATCATCTTGTGGTTAATAACACATGAGATTATTTGATTTGCAGATACATGCTCCCAGCAACTATAGTTGCTGTCTGGACTTTCTTGTAATGCAGAAACTATGCTTACTTATCTGAGTAATTTTAGTTTTTGAATTGTTTTATTATTAGCCTTGATTTCAATTTGATGTTTTCAGTTTAATTCCAATTAGCTTCCAGTGAAGGTTTGCCTGTTTCAATATTTAATGTTTAAAGATTAGCTTTACTTTAGTTGACATTAGTTTCTGTAATTTTTCAAGTTCTGTTTTTGTTTGGAATGAATTTTCATTGAGTTGACAATCTCAAACAAAGACAATTTCTATATATTTTATTTTATTTTATTTTAGTATTTTCAGTACACAAATTCCCTTATTCTAGTTTGAAATTTTACTGCAATTAACTAAGCTATTATTTTCGTACCTAGTTTAGGTTTTAGTCCATTTTTAGTCAAATACCCGTGAAATAACCCTAAGATCTGCACAGTCATTACCACTGCGGGCAGTAGATGTCGCTGCAGCAGCGTTCAAAAGCAGCAGCGCTCAAAACGTGGTTCAAAATATGAAATGCTATGTTCAAAGACATCATGTCGTTGAGACCCAGCGATGAATCAAACTCGAGTTTTGATATATTTGTCGTACACTGGAATGCCTGTTTTAACCACATAGTTGAATATTTAGAAGAATCTCTAGGTCGTGGTTGAAAAGCGAAGCCTGCCTGGTGTCACCTGGCAGGCTTGTGTGGCTGTGTGCGTGGCATACACTGAATACCGCGTAGAGACCGTAAAGGCATCGCAGTCAGCCTGTCAGGAGAAACGTCGCTAACCTTACCTCACGTCTGCGGATAAGTTAGGCTGTATCCTCGGTCTGGCAACACTTTCCCTGCTTCAAGAGGGTAAGAATAGCGTCGGTACTTGCTCGCTGTATCCAGGACATCAGCTACTGCGACAAAACTTAATGTCGGTTAACGTAGTGTGGCTAGCTGCCAGCCAGACGAATACAATGACAACCTGTTGTCCTAACGGTTCATTTGAGAGAGTTTAAAAGCCAGTATGCTCAGTTATTTAATTAATATCAAAAGTAGCCATCTAGCAGTTTGCTAGCATTAACATACGCTGCTTTTGAAAGCCTCGTTAAACTCACAAAATCTCTGTAAATGAACAGAATGACCACGTATGTCCGAAGTTAGCATTAGCATCAGTGCCAGCCATTGTTTTGGCTGTAGGAGCGTGGGCTCCTGTCTCATATTTGCGCAAGGCTTTTATTGTAGGTTGGGAATTTGCATCAAGTGGTGTCCCGCGATTAATTACTCTAACGCGGAGTAATGGATTACTCCGCTAGATGCAGAGTATTCCCTTCGTGGTTCCAAAACCATTGTTACTGTGACAGACATTAGCGAATCATGTCTGCACCATGCAAGTCTAACTCAACAACTAAGTCCACAGTTATACACAAAGTAGAGGTGTTGGAATAACTTATGGGGACCTGTAATATTCATGTGCATTCATTTACAGTGTTATAAAAGTGTTAATATAATATAATATAACTCCAAGTAAATCAAACTTCTGTGAAATCAAGCTGTCCACTTAGAAAGCAACATTGATTGACAACTGTCAGTTTCACATGCTGTTGTGCAAATGGAATGGCCAACAGGTGGAAATTATTGCCAATTAGCAAGACACACACAATAAAGGAATAGTTCTGCAGACCAGACCACTTCTCAGTACCTATGCTTTTGGTCACTTTTGAATGTTGGTGGTGCTTTCACACTCGTGGTAACATGGTACAAGTGGCTCAAGTAGTGCAGCTCATTCAGGATGGCACATCAATGCGAGCTGTGGCAAGAAGGTTTGCTGTGTCTGTCAGCGTAGTGTCCAGAAGCTGGAGGCGCTACCAGGAGAAAGGCCACTACACCAGGAGATGTGGAGGAGGCTGTAGGAGGGCAATAACCCAGCAGCAGGACCGCTACCTCTGCCTTTGTGCAAGGAGGAACAGGAGGAG
>VOQJ01043994.1:17031-37203 GCA_015052665.1 Apistogramma diplotaenia
CAGATAATCGGAGCAGAAGAGGAAAGCTGGCTCCGTGCCCAGCAGAGCTACCACTCCATCATGTCACCTTCTGCCCACACAGGCTAGCTTGACCTTGGGCAGAGCGCAGCCGCTTTCCTCTCTCCACCCCTTTAAACAATCTCCAGCCTCCACCCTCTCCCTGAGATGGAGGAAAGGGAGGAAACAAACTGACACATCATGTCTCCCTTATCTGAAATTACCCACAGAAGCAGCACACAGCCTCTCAGACATTCAAGACTCAGTTTTCTTTTTACTCGAAACATCAATATTACACCAGGGTCGAGGTCTGATTTCATCCAGCTGTAAAAAGTTTGATTGTGCACGGTGAGCTGCTTTTACCGCTCATCTTTTTGTTGGTGTTTTTAAATGTTACAGTCTTTGACGTCTGCTTTGCCTACACATATGTATGTGAATGTGTTATGTCCTTCAGGCTAGAGTTTAAATTGGTATTTGTATTGATCTTTTTGGCTAGAGAGAAGCAGCCATCTTTGCGGGCAGACAGTAATGTTTTTTATGTGTAGATTCTTCCTGTGCCTGCCTCTATAGCTCATATAAGCCTTTTCTCTTTCTGTATATATGTTATTAATCCAGATTGTGCTCGATGTGCCACCTTGTTTTTATCCATTTAATTCAATTTGTAAGAATTGAGGTGCATCTCCGCTCTGTCTTTCCACAGCAGCGCAGGGCGAGGTGAGGGAATGCGCCTTCACGGACCAGCAGCAGCAGCTGGAGGTGGAGCGAGTGGCGGGGGGCGAAGGCCGGGTGTCCCCAGAGAACACCACCATCCGATGTGGCAAAGGCCTCCACTGCTTCGGCCTGTGGGAGAAGACTCCTCCGGGTGAAGTGCGCCTGGTCAAACAAGGTATTTCAGTTGCGGATTCCCCATATGTAGCAACTGACCCAGGCCACTGAACAGCTGGTAGGAAATAGATGCTAGCTAATCCCAAATTTCCAGAGGCAGTCTATTTATTCAGTTCAAGGCTGTAGCTTTATTGATTAGCCTGCGTTGCCAGCTTCTTACTGGCAGAGCATCGTCTAAAATGTTGGTCTGGGATGAGTCACGGCCATAAATAGCAGAGGCTTTGACTTATCATTGAGTAATATTGAACCCATGCCTACTGCTCAGCAATATCACTCAAATGGAAATGTATGGCTCTGTATTACATATATTAAATGTATTATGTTTTATACATGGTTTCCTTATTTTAGGGGTTTCGTAGATAATGAATTGATACCTGCAGAGTCTAGATTATGTAGTATGGGTGCATTATGTAGAAATAACTGGTCCATCCCAAGGACCAAACCCCCAAACACAACATCAGCAATGTAGTGTAGGGATGAATACAGGAAATTAAATGTCAAATCTTCCATATTGTAGGTGACTAATCACATCCAGTCATCATCACTGCTTCATATATTTGCTCATGATGTAAATAAATGTAATTTTTCACACTTGAATGGTGTAATAGAAGAGACTCGAGTAAAAAGAGCAATTTCGAATGTTCACTCGAGTGCACTTTTGCATACACACGTCAGGCTTATAGCCTTTCAGTACGTCGCGTGTTTGTGCAGGGTGTTAGCATTAGCGTGTCAAAGGTGTGGGAGCATTTCATATAAAACAAATATAAAGTTGAATTTATTTTCATTTAAAAATAATAGTTGCATTCACTTTAATATACATTGTTTAATTGATATTTATTGTGATGGTCACAATGTGAAAAACAGGTGACGTAAGATTGAAATAATCGTGACTAATCGATAAAAAAATTAATAGATTAGTTGACTACCAAAATAATCGTTAGTTGCAGCCCTACTGCCTTTGCTCTGAGGCTCAGATCTTATTATGGAAGTACCTTTTAATCTTCCTCAAATAACATTTATTTTTATGTTGCATAAAGCAAAGGGATAGAGATCAGTGAAATGTGTGGCAGAAGTACATGTTCACTCACACAGGTCAGATTATACCTGTGGCTAACAGCAGCAGGTTAACATTGACACACCTGTGCAGATGGTGGTCACATGTTGGTCCAATTGAGTGTTTATCTGCCAGTACACCTGTCCAGTTTTTCGATCAGATCAGATGCAGTATTAAGATGGCGAGTGTCTCCCATGGCAGAGAAGGGCTGCTACCTGCAGTGTGGTGTTCTGTTTCCATGTGAAATAACCAAAGCTGTGTTTGGTTGTCAGGTTGAACGGGTGGTGACCATCATGCAGAATCCTCGCCAGTACAAAATCCCAGACTGGTTCCTCAACAGGCAGAAGGACGTCAAGGATGGCAAATACAGCCAGGTAGGTGACCAGCAGTGTCGGCTCCATGTTGGTCCTACAGTATTCTTCACATGAAGAATCACACAAAATTACTGAATAGAGTTTGGCACCGATGCAAACCTGAACTTCATACCCGAGTATTTGATTGGATGAGCTTGTTGGAAGCAAAACTTAAAAAGTTGGTGTAATAACAAACCTCCATTAACTATTTCAGGTCCTCGCCAACAGTCTGGACAACAAGCTGAGAGAAGATCTGGAGCGACTGAAGAAGATCAGGGCTCACCGTGGTCTCAGGCACTTCTGGGGGTAAGTGATCTGAGCTGCGCCTCAGTTTGTTTAGTCACACTCATGGGATAAGTTTTGCCTTGAGACAGCCTGTGTTTACCAGAAGCTGCACAGTTCAGACCTGTTCTGTGATTAGAATGAATCCCGAGTCTTAGCATGAGCTGCCAAGTTAACCTCTGAAATTAAAAGCTTCATGGACGTTTGTGTCATGCAAGAAATTGTCTGGAGACGCAGCATCTCCACAAGTTAAATTCATAAATGCAGTCATTGTGTAACAATGGCGTGGGTTCGAGCTCACTGCTGTGAAATGCATAACACCAAAAAATGGGTTGTCTCACATAGTTTGGTTGCTAAGCAGTGATGATACACAATTTTCCAGAGCCTCCACACTAACACTCAGGCTGGGAGAGAATGTGAGTGCTGGTGGAAAACTGAGGCCCTGGCAGCGTGAATACAGGGGCTGCAACCATACTGCGCATGTGCCAGGGTCTCTGTTTTCAAACTGTAGCGTTTCTGCCGTTTACATGGAAACAGACTTGAGTGTTTCAAGAGCGTTCTATTCTGGAACCCGGTTTCACACTGTTCTCGTGTAAACGGGGCCTGAGCTTTGTAGAAGTGTAGTGATGATAAAACGGAGGGCATGATTTGATCCTGACTCATAAGTTCAGTTATAAACAATAAATCCTCACACAATGACAATGGAAATACCCCAGTATGAAGGTCTGCCACTTAAACAGTTAATATAACAGTGATTGAAGGGCAGACAGTCAGCAGTTTGACATCCTTTGGGATCTGGAAAAGTTTAGTTTTCCTGCTGTTCTCCAAAAACTCCACTCCTGTCCTGCTTGCATTCCTGGTTTTGCAGCAAAGCAGCAGCTTTGAAGTAAACAGGAGCCGCTGCAGGAACAAGTAGCTTTCTGACAGTGGAGACAAGTTGTGCTCGTTACAGACAACAGCTGCAGCGCATGTTTGTGGGGATGTTTTGCATGAAAGTGTAAAATATATCAAAAAGAATGTAGTCGGTCTAATAAAAGAAACTGCTGCATTTCTTTAAAGTCAGGTTCAGTTTTTACATGCATGTTCTGTTTTCATCTCCTGCAGCCTGCGTGTGCGCGGTCAGCACACCAAGACCACCGGCCGTCGTGGTCGCACTGTTGGTGTGTCCAAGAAGAAGTAAAGCCCCCTGCTTCCCTTTGTTTCAATAAAACACCATATTTCACAAATCTGCTTGTCCTGTGTGCTGCTTTACTTTTCATCTCAAACTACTGCTCAGCCTTTCTGGTTTATTCAGTATTTTATTTTCAAGCAGTCCTCTTAAATGACATGATTCAGGGATGGGGGTGCCACCGGACTAGAGCAGTGCTGAGCTTACAACACTGAATGCCTTTACATGACAGCATGGATAGGCTTACTGGTGGAAAGTAACTTTAAAAATAAGTGTGGAAATTAAGTTTTTATTGTAGATTTTTAAATGTAAATTCATATTTTAGGTTCTATTGTCACAGAGGGAGGTGCCCAGCATGCTGCAACATTAAAGTTAAAATACATAATTATAGAATAGAATGCCTTTATTGTCATTATACAGAGGTACAATGAGATTGGAGCCACTCCTTTTCAGTGCTATAAAATAAGTGAAATACAACAAAATAAAATAGAACCTCTAAAAATATACAGATGTACATATGACTGATTGTGAGTATTGCACTAGGTGAATGGTTAAGAGATATTGCACATTAAGCGTGATAGCAATTGTCCAGATTGATAACTTTTTACAGATAAAGTGTGAGAGAGTTCAGGGTGGTTGTTGCTGTGGGAAACAAACTGTTCCTAAGTCTGTTCTGGCTTTGATGCACCTGTAGCGCCTGCCAGAGGGCAGCAGGTCAAACAGGTCAAAGCCAGGGTGTGAGCTGTCCTTGATGATGTTCTTGGCTCTGCTGAGGCAGCGGGAGGTGTAAATGTCCTCCGGGGGGAGGGCAGCCAACGATCCTCTGCTGTCTTAACTACCCTCTGAAGCCTCACCCTGTCTGCCTGAGTGCAGCTGCCGTACCATACTGTGATGAGACATGATCCAGTAATATGGATAGGATTCGGTGTACTTTTGCCCAGATAACCCTTGATGGTATTAGTTTCTCCCTCTAATAGATTGGTGTTGCATTTTGGGGATGTAAGGTATTTCCTTTGTGTGTAAAGGAAACCAAAACCATTAAGACCTGCGCAGGTCTTACCTCAGTTCTAGCCTTCGTCTCACTGATGCCCAGAGACATTTGCTCTTGTATCTCTTGGATTTTTAACGCATACAAAAAGGAGACCAAAGGGACGTCTTGAGTTCAATAGTTTATTGAGCTGCATTGTTGACAGGAGGAGGGAAAACTGTATAATCATACATTAGAAGCAAAGAAATATTGCTTTATTCTAATATACAAATATCCCACAAAAACTGAGGTAAGTGGGAAAATGATATGGCTGCAGGAAATATAAAGTGCGTAAGAACAAGTGGAGCAAAGACAGCAGGTTAGATCTTAACAGGCTTATGGCTTCAAGAAAAATGTGTGTGAATGTTTAAACTTCATATGAAACATGAGCTTTGCCTCTGGGCTTGTTAAAGGGGGAAAATAACAGGACTCCTGTACAGCTACATCCTTATAGGTTCAAAATAAACATTTTCAACTAGTAAAATATTTTTAAACATCTGCACAACTTTCTTATTAAGGAAATGTTTATGAAAACAATTAGCCACCTGTGTATTCAAAAATATTGTTCCTATAATGAGCAGGATGGGGAATAAAGTTAGTTTACTGAAAAATTATGAACAAAACTGGAACAGTGAAATTTGTTGAACTGAACTGAATGATGTGGTTTACAAAAGTAGGTAAATCTGCGGTAAGCAGATGGGACTGCTGCAGAAGCCGCAGGGCTTCAGTCGCACCTCTAACACTGAAAATATACAACTAAACTCAGATCAGAGAATCCCAACACTAAAGTTTTTAAGCACAAAACTGACGGTTGGTGAAATTTGTAATCACTGAGTATTTTTTTTTGGGGGGGGGGGTTCTCAAGTCAAACTATTAAAGCTTTTTACATCAAATCCATGCCTGGTCACACATTAATGAAGCCTATTCCCATCAGGAAATGTGAGGGAATATTTAAATGATATCAAACAGTATATAGAGAGGATCAAAAAAGCAAATTATGGAGGTATGACCAAAAACTTCTGAGAACAGGACCATAAAAATCAAAAACATCTGATTTCAAGTTCTCCTGTTCTTGCGTATGTCCAAACTGCTCCTGGTGCAGCCAGAGCGCAAACATCAGCTGACCTGATCACCACCGGTGACGGCCGCTGGGTCTCTGGCTGCGATTGAGCAGCTTTTAGTCGTTTTTAGACTTCACAAATTCTAAACCTGAAAGTAGTGACATCAGGAACTCAGCATTAATTATCAACAGTCACCGTTTGCAGCGTGATTTTGTCTGTCAGTGGCAGAGCGTCAGCGCAGATCTGTGCTGTGCTGTACAGCCCAACAACACACATTCACAAAGAGTTAAAAACCAGCAGCTGCAATGAAAACAGTCCAGAGGTGCACAATAAGATGATCTCGAATTACAGGTTAGATTTTTATTGATTTGTTCCCAGAACTTTCTGATCAAACAGTTTCAATTAAAAAAAGGCAGGTTGAGAATAAGTGCATTTAATTAAAAGTTTAAAAAAAAGAAGAAAAAGCTGAAGAGCATTCACTGGTCTAATTAAGCGTTTGTGGAGGCCGACACTGCAAAACAGTTTGATCCCTAAATCAGCTCTATAAAAAAGGGAACTTCTTAAACTTAAGATAAACTCTGAGCATTTCTACCTAGAAAATTGTTCTGAAAACTGTGACTTCAGTCCAAAATTATTTTTTAAGACTTAATCTTCCTGCTGAAAATGGCTTCCTATAAGCTGTCTTTTAGCTATTTATTTTTATTTGATCTTATATATTTTGCAAAGTTCTTATTTGGTCATTGTGCAAAAAAGTTAAATGCATTTAATTTTACAGAAAGTCACATTTTGAATTGGTGCTTTTATTTTGGCACCTCCAATGCAGGAAATAAAAATCGTCATCCATTTTGGTGTCAGTACGTAGTGAAGCTGCTGTAGCGGGTTACCCGTGGAGACTGCTCAGTGCTTCAGTTTCAGCATTTAAGGGAGAATGGTGATGGAAAGCATTTGTGTTGTCCAGCTCCGACAGGAAGCGTCAGGAAATGGTCTTCAGAAAACAGCCGGCATGGACCAACTGTGGGTCACTGTTTTTGTTTCCCTCTATTAACGTTCCAGCTTCTCATCAGTTTGTTTTCCACCGCTGATAAATCAGCTCAAATGATAAACCCCGTTCAGTGTAGAGATTAAATAACCCAAGTTAATGCCAGTGAATGAAGAAAAGAAAGATGCAGATTTCCCGTAAAACTGTGGCAGCTCAACTTCTAAATGTAAAACAAAGACAGCACAGGCTTGGAGAGAAAAGCAACCCTTCGCTCCTCCTCATGCCTCCCTCAGTGGGGTAGGAGACTTCTGCTGCTGCGGCTGCTGGTCCTTGGTGGGAGCGTAGTAAAGCTCCAGAGGCTTCCGGACCTTCCAGTACTTCTCGTTGACCAACTCCAGAGTCAGAGAGCCGTTGAGGGTCTGAGAAGAAGTTTGACAAAGTTAAGAGCCTCCTGCAGGCTACAACAGAAAAGCTGTTTTTTACTTGAAGTGGGATCAGTCAGTCTAGGCGTCTTCCTCCACTTACCAGAAAACCAAAAATAAGCCCACTTTCTGTCCCTACCTTTCACAATAAAAGCCCTAGACATATTCACTGTAATAGCTTATCAGAAGGAAGCAATTTAATAAACTCGTGCAGAGAGACTGAAGTGCTTAACATCAGGTTCTGAGATTTAAAAAAAATTGATTTACAACATTTAATATTTCCTCTTGATTTTTTTTTACAACAAAAGAAAAAGTGATTTTAATATAATTTCTCAAGGAGCTGAAACACTCATCTTTGTTTCCACTGCAAACAAAATAGTTACATTTACACACAGGATTTTAAAAAAGTGTCTACATTCACATTTTCCTGGTTTTGAAAGAATGTCTAATATGTGTCACCAATTAAAAATAATAGTGTTGAAACAAGTTTTTAAAAGAGTGTTTAGATAAAGTAACACTGAAGTTAGTGAAGTTGTCCATTAATAAAAGCATTGAAGGTTGAAGTAGTAACCATTTTACAATTATGAACTGGCTCACTAGATATTTAGATAGTGAAAGTAGATTTTTAATACTAAAATTGGGTTCAAGTTATTAACAAATGAAGTTTTTTGAGCAACTTCATGTATTTAAGAAAAAAAAACACTGCCCTTAAACAGCTGAAATCGCAGCTAAAATGTCATTAGTTAAATAAAGTGACGGTTTCATTAAAAAAAGAGGAAAATTTATTACCAAAGAACTTAAAATTGTCATTAGTAACACTTGTGTTTTAAATGCAGGTTGCTCGTGGATACACTGGCAAAATTTGGCCAAACCTGTAAAAACCCTTAAATGCAGGTCAGTCGTTACTCACAGAGAACTGGCCTCCCCGTGTCATGATGTAGATGGTGTACTGCTTCTCACTGATGTTGCTCAGACTAGTTCCCTCTCCACTTCCTGCTGTTCCTCCATTTTCACCACCTCCTCCTCCTTCAGCTCGTCGCTCCTCTCCTCCTGCCTCATCTCGTTCTCTCTCCTCTGATTCCCTCGCTGTGCGTCTGTCCTCCAGGGCGATGCGCAGTGCCAAGTATTTCGACAGGTGGTCCACTGTGGCATTAGCTGTCGTCTTCACGTATCTGGGAAACAAAGAAAATAACAGAAACAGAAATCAGATGATGGCAATGCTTATCCAGTCGTGCAATTTGTTCTTTCTCCTACAAATTAACTGTTTAGCCCATTTAAATTCGTTCTAACCCGAAACACCTGATTTTTTCGGCCACTTGGGGACACACTTCACGATTGTCCCATAACTCACGTTTTTATTGATTTCTAGATTAACTTAAGTCCAGTATTTTCCAGTTTAAGATCTGTGATTGGTTTCTATCAGTTCCTGAAAACAATATGTAGTTGCTAAATTTAGAGCTTACCTGGTCTGGTTGTAGTCCTGAGCCCGGACCAGCTGTGGGTGTGGTCTGAACACCAGCTCAATCTCAGAGGATGGCCCTTCTTTGTGGCGTCTCAGAGGGGGAGTCGGGCTCCCACTATCCATCTCAGGTCCTGAGCCATCATCTGATTGACGTGGCCGCTTGCGGCTTGGCCCGGCTTCCGGAGGGGTCTGACCGCGGGGGTGGGGCGTGTGCGAAGGGGCGGAATCATGAGAAAGGTGTGAGCGCGAGTCACCATTGTCTTCCCCACCACTGTAGGTGGTGTTATCACTCTCCTGAGTTGGCTTCTTCACCCGGTGGTTCCTGCAGGGCCAAGGTAAAAACACACACACACACACACATAATGATGATGCTCAAATTTCAGTAAACTCGCTGGATGTGGTCAGTGGACATAAGTTAGAAACAGCACAAAAAGGAGGCTCTGGAGTGAAGGTGGGTTGCAAAGTGTCTTGCAGGTGCATTTTTGCAGAGGGCAGCACCTTCTTAAGTCACCTGTAATAGTACTGCCACTGGTTATGTGACCTATCTAAAGAACCACAGTTAATAAAGACAAACTGTTGTCTTGATATGACTCAAAAATTTGTGTCTTCAAAGACTCAAAAACAACAACAAAAACAAATAAATGAAGATTAGAGATTAGAAGAGTGAAGTTATAAAACTGATCTGGGTCACCTCTCGGACCTGTAGCGGGCCTGCTGCCGGAGCCCCTCCTCAATGCTGGAGCTCAGCGCCTCCTTGTTATGCAGCCTGTTAAGCCGCTCGAGGACACGGCGCTGGTGGGCCTCGTACTCGTCGCGACTTGGGTAGATCTTCGAGATCAGCGCATCAAAGTTTGAGTCTCTGCGCAGCGAACGTCTGGAGACCAGCTTCTTCCTGCAGGTCGGACACTCCTTGTTGCTGCAGAGGGAGAAATTGCTCTCAGCCTGAAGCTTTTTAACAATGAAGAAGCTGCTTTTTTAAATCAGCCACTGAACACATTTAACTAGACCAACTTTTCCTTCACAAATTTACCACCATTTTGTTCTTGTTAGGGATTGTCAGGGATCTGGTGCAATATTTACTTTAGCAAACAACTAAAAGTCAATTTAAGATTTAAAGCTGAATTATTGATTATGTTACTGACTCAATTGATTGGACAAAGCAAGCTATCTGAACACGAATAATGTCTGGTGGCTGCTGCGTGCTCACCCAGATCGCAGGGCGGTGACGATGCAGTCTGAGCAGAAGCGGTGCAGACATTCTTTGGTGGTCATAGTGTTCTTCAACATGTCCAGACAGATGGGACACATGAGCTCGCTGTGCAGAGAGCGAGGAGACACAGCCACCTCTGTCCCATCCATGATGGCTTCCTGAGCACACACAAAAACATTTGCAAAACAATATTCACTAAACGCCTAAAAATTTTACGATTTAGTTGTGTTCAGCACTGCAGTGATAAAATAAAGCACACAAATATACTTCCAAACAGTATTCTGTTTTTTTTTTGTTTTGTTTTTTTTTATTAGAAAGACCATGAACTCCAAATAATAATAATAAATCAAGGGGACATCTCTTAGAGGGGTATAACTGTTGAGTAACAGGAGTTTACAGTCGGTAATTTCTGGAGGTTATTTTTAAGTACCCTATTAATAAATATACATCTTCCAAGAAATCGATGTGCTCTCATAAACTTCTAATTAATTGATTAAAAATACATAGGTACAGACACCAGTTTGTGGAAGCTGCCATCTTAATAAAATGGCATCTTTTTCCTCCTAATCAGAGACTTCCAAGCCTGTCATTTGTATTTGTCTGTGGCTGTTAGGCTCAGTGTGTTCTGCATTGACTGTCCCAAGGTTTCCTGAATATCTGTGAGAATGAGCAGCAAAAGGTGCTCGATTTCACTGCATCATCAACCACAGCAGAAACAAGACTTCCACTGACCCCAGCACATGTCAGAAGTACAGAGTCCATCGATTTCCTAATGACAAAAAATAAGCAATCAATGCCGTGAGTCACTGGGTCAGTGAGTGAACACTGAAAAGTAAAATTCAACCTGATAGTGAATGTTGAGAAATAAGGAATAAATGTTTCCTTATGTCAGAAATGTTTGTGAGACTTGATTAAAATCCTGCAGTCGGTCCAGACTGAGGGTAGTTGAGCCACCATTAGCTCTCCCCTAGCTGACTGTCACCGCTTCACAAAGAAGAGTTTAATCAAATCAATCAGTGTGTAAATTTGCCAAATCCATGTCTGAGTGTTGTTTTATTATTTTTTTTATTGATTTATTTGTAGCACTTGTTGCTAGCTTATTATTCTACCATTGTACATTGATATAGTTGATGCTCAGGATTTGTTTTTATGTTTAAAATCTATAAAGTTTTGATTTGTAAACATATGTTCAATAATTAACGGGAATTGTAACTGGCACTTCACTCTACACTGTAGAGCAGTGACACTATGCTGTAGAGTCTACAGCATAGTGTCACTGCTCTTCAAAACATTACCACATGCAAATCTTCAGTTGTAAGTTTCAAATTATTAGCAGCTTTCTTTCCCCTCATCTGACAGAGAAGAATAAATATGACCCAAATTAATTCTTTACATTGTTAAAAGTGGGAGCTCTCATGAGTCTAGGCTTGCGCTAATTATAAACACAGTTCTGAGCGTACAAATATGGCAGCGCTTATTGACAGAAAAGTTCAGGATATCCTTAACAACTCTCTTCAGGGGTGGTTCGCCCAGGGTGTAAATCTAGCCAGAAGCGCCTCTGCCCCCAGAGTTACGATGTAACATACTTAAGTGACCAATGTCGCTGTCAGTGTTTATGCTTGTGCAGGCATAAACACACTGTGTATGTTAATTACCTTTCAGTTGTATTCCGGTGTTTTACAGACTAATAAGAATATCAGTTAAGGCAGTTAAGACACTTTTCTAAAAGGATGTTAAGCTAACCGACTAGTACGTCTGGTACCAACAAGTAACAATAGTGACAATTAGTTGTCTCAAGACTTTCAGACTCCACACTTCCCTTTAACATCTTCACTTACAGGTTATAGATCTCAAATTGCGATCACACTGATGGATATACAGGTAGCACACAGACAGACACACACATTTACCTGAGGGCTCCTGTGTAGCTCGTACAGACTGAGCTCCCAGGTCTTACTGGGAGCCTGGATGTTAACAGGAGCTGCCATGGCTCCAGCTCACCAGAAGTCCTCACTGGTCTGAGAGTGACAGGAGAGAAGGCACAATTCAGCTGTAAACATTTACATATAAATCAACTAATCATTCATTCTTTATTACAGACTTCATAGTCCAAAATAAATTAAATCAGTATAAAAAAAACAGGACGAAAGATAGACAGTGTCGCCACCTCTAATAATCTGTCAGACATCAATATGATCTCTTTTTCGTATCTTCTAATTAATGTCAGTATTTACAGAGTTTTGGCAGCACTGTATTATAAAGCGCACACACTAGCACAATATCTATGAGGGCATTTACACCATGTAAAACATGAAGATGATCCCAAAATGTTAATACGAGATTAATGTCTGTGTCATTTAAAGCTCTCTGGTGTAAGGTTTTAGAGTTATTCCTTCATCATAATAAAAACATGCGAAAACAGAACTGACTGAATACATTTTGAAAACAAAATTCACACTTGAACAGCAGTCCAACAGGCAGAACTAATGTTGTGCGGACAAACCAGGCGATGGGGGCTCCGTCGCAGCTGCCAGCCTGCGAACTTCCCGCGGGACCGTACATCTTCGCCGCACTCATTTCCCCCAAGTCTGCAAAGATGTGACTGAGGCCGAGTTTAACGAATTTAAAAGCTAAATGCCGCCTCCGGTGCACGCTCAAAGCCGAAGAGTAGGACAAGAGAAACTCACCTGGCGGTTCGGTGACGGGTGACTAACACCAACCGACTCCCTCCCGCTACACAAACACGGACCCACGCAGTCTCACTAAACTCGCTGCAAACAGCGCGCAGCGGGACTCGGGTTCCTGAAGCAGTCTTTAAAACGTCGGCGGGGAGGGGACTGAGTTGTCACAGAGCCTGTTCGAGACCAAAACGACTAAAAGCACACAGAGAAACACATTTTCCGAGACTCACCAGCTAGCTTACATTAGCGACAGCCATCTTTCCTCTTCTTCTACGGCTCCCGGAATCACTCGCCTACTGCTCACCGTTTCTCAGCGACACTGCCCTCAACGGTACGTCAGTGTATTCAGTACACTGTATTGCATCAAAATGCGCACTGGTTAAAGAAAAAAAGTCAATAAACATAATTAAAAAAAACAAACAAAGCAAGAACATCACCAGAAAAACCGAAAATGGTTATTTGAGAAAACATTACCAAACAAAATTAGTTATGTTTCTATTCCATAATGCCAGGGCAGAGTTACTTTCATTATCTTTTTTTAAGCTTTAAGTGAGGTAGTGCCATTGTTTAAATACATTAATGTAGGAAATGCTTTTGCTATGATTCTAGAAAAAATTGTGAATAATTGTGTGCAGACTTATTCAGTTACAAAAGTGTGAGTATTGGGGCCACATTAAGAAAAAAATGTGCATTTTGAGAATAAAGTCCAAATTTTGAAAAAAAAAGTCTAAATAGTATTTTGAGATGCCATCCATCCATCCATTCTCTTCTGCTTATCCGGAGCTGGGTCGCGGAGGCAGCCGCCTAAGCAGTGAATCCCAGACCTCCCTCTCCCCAGCTACCTCCACTAGCTCATCCGGAGGGACCCCAAGGCGTTCTCAGGCCAGCCAAGAGATATAATCTCTCCAGCGTGTCCTGGGTCTGCCCGGGGCCGCCTCCCGGTAGGACATGCCCGGAACACCTCACCCAACAGGCACCCAGGAGGCATCCTGATCAGATACCCGAACCACCTCAACTGGCTCCTTTCGATGTGGAGGAGCAGCTGCTCTACTCTGAGCCCCTCCCAAATGGCTGCACTCCTCACCCTATCTCTAAGGGAGAGGCCAGCCGCCCTTTGGAGGAAGCTCATTTCGGCCGCTTGTATTCGCGATCTTTCAGTCACTACCCAAAGCTCAGGGACGTAGATCGACCGGTAAATCGACAGCTTCGCTTTGATGCTCAGCTCCCTCTTCACCACGACTGACCAGTGCATCGTCCGCATCGCTGCAGACGCAGCACTAATACGTCTGACAAGACAAGATCCCGAGATACTTGAACTCCTCCACTTGCAGCAGCAACTCGTCCCTGAGCCGGAGTGGGCACTCCACCCTTTTCCGGCTCAGGGACCATGGCCTCGGATTTAGAGGTGCTGATTCTCATCCTAGCCACTTCACACTCGGCTGCGAACTGTTCCACTGAGAGCTGGAGGCCACCACCTGATGAAGCCAACAGGACCACATCATCCGCAAAGAGTAGAGACGAGATCCTGAGGCCACCAAAGTGGAAGCCTCCCGCCACATGGCTATGCCTAGAAATTCTGTCCATAAAAATTATGAACAGAATCTGTGATAAATAGCAGCCCTGGCGGAGTCCAACACTCACAGGAAACGAGTCCGACTTATTGTCGGCAATACGGACCAAGCTCTCACTGCAGTTGGACAGGGACTGAATGGCCCACAACAGTGGGCCAGACACCCCATACTCCCGCAGCACCTCCCACAGGATACCCCGAGGGACACAGTCGAATGCCTTCTACAAGTCCACAAAACACATGTAGACTGGATGCGAACTCCCACACCCACTTGAACATCCTTGTTCTGGTCCAGTGTTCCACGACCAGGATAAAAACCTCCTGAATCCGAGGTTCGACTATTGGACAGATGCTCCTTTCCAGAACCCTGGCATAGACTTGACCGGGGAGGCTGAGGAGTATGATCCCTCGATAGTTGGAATATACCCTCCGGTCTCCCTTCTTAAAGATGGGGACCAGCACCCTGGTCTGCCAATCCAGTGGCACCGCCCCAGATCTCCATGCTATGTTGCAGAGACATGTCAACCAAGACAGCCCTACAACATCCAGAGCCTTCAGAAACTCGGGATGAATCTCATCCACCCCAGGGGCCCTGCCACCAAGGACTTGTTTAACCACCTCAGTGACTTCACCCCCAGTAAGAATTCACACAAAATGCAGAGAGTGAGGAAAAGAAGAAAGGAGCCACGCAGGTTTACTGTGCTCAGGCAGCACATGTCAGCACTGGCTTCTAAACTCAAACTCCACTGCAGATAGTAATGCTACTTTTACAAAGTCTTTAGAAATTCTTTATTAATCCATTATTAAAGGCAGCTGGTCAGTTAAGAAAAGCCAGTATTATAAAAGCTCCTGAGCAGGAAAATCAAAAAATTCTCATAGAATTACTCAAGAAGTTTAACTGCAGATCTTTTGTTCTTTAACAGAGTGTGAAAATGATTGTGAAATGACTCGCAATTGTACAGTAAAAAGCACTGCTGCTGTTTCTGGTGATGTAATGCAGACATTAATGTATGCAGAACAGCAGGGAACAGATGGAGTCAAAATGACATAAAATAGATTTTCTTAAAAAAACTACACGTGACGATTATGTGATGATTTTGTGACTTCATAGATCAGCTTTGTGTAAATTGTAATCTGACTGCAGTGTGTAACAGTAAGCTTAATAAATGTGGAAAACAGGGATCTGTTGTTGAAATTATTTTTCTTAAAACTTCTGTTTGTTCACCTTTTGTAAATGGGTCGCTGTATCTGAGCAGATCTTGCTGACCTCTGCACCTCCTTTTGGAGTCACAGGAGCAGGAGTGCATTAATAATTTTACATGAGTAAATAAATTGTGCAGTCAGCACTGACACAGGTAACAAAGCATTCCTCTGTAGTTCCTGTCACAGGGCTGAGGAGACAGTTATTCTGTTTATTTATGTTTCATAATTCCTTCAGTGTGATGAAGCTCTCACATCAGTCATATCCTAGTCTGCGTCTGCTCATCCAACCCTCCGCTGACTCCTATACAGTCACTTTTAGCTCACTGCTCCAGCTAGCTCCTCCCTGCCAGCTGATGTCAGTTTGCTGGTGAACCATAAGCTGAGTAATCAGCTGTTCCAGCTACAGATGCCATTTACTGTTTCTACACAGCTCTAGTATGAGCTGCTGATGATGCTACTGAAGGAAATAATTATACAAATATCATCAGTTTAGACATTTGACTTTATTGAGTTGCATTTATCATTTTATAAAGCAGAAAATGGGATATAGGTAATCAACAGTCAAGTACACGCTGTACATAAACAAGGACAGGCTTAGGGGTCTCTCTCTTTCTAATCCTGACAGATTCCTTCTAGGCGTGCGTTCGACAGTGACGTCATATAGGCCATTGAATTCTGTGGCTGATGTCATTATTGGCTAAAAGCAAATGCATAAGTAGCTAAGCGGCTCTCTCAAGCCATTGCCCAGTGTGCATCCGTTTGTAAGCAGATGTGCGACACTCCGCCCTACTTAAAACAAACTTTTCAAAAAGAGTCAAACACAGAAAATCAAACTTGTGAACCAACGATGTCCGCATTGACAGAACACGAAGCTGAATATCGAGTCGTTGTCACACGCGCTGCGCTTATACCATATATTCAGAGATGCATTCAAAGGTTCTCTAACAAACAGTGGCGCATGATAGAAAATGGTGTTTTCGACTCAAATATTTCTCAAATCATTCATACCATCTCTGTCACGGTCATGGTACGTGGTCTTCATCTTAGTGAAAAACTGATAAAGAGAGGAACACGTCCAGAGCAAATAACCTCGGCTGCAAGAAAAACAAAAATATCATTTGGAGACTCCTCAGCCAGCATTGCCAGAGCTCTCAGTGTCCCAAAACAGCCATGTGAGAGTGCTCAAAAGCTGACACAGATGATTGAGGAGGATCTCTCAAATAACTTAAACTTTATCAACTATTTTGTCACTCGGCTCACACAAAATCCAAATTTGCCAACATATTCTACTGCTTATATCGATAGAAAATTTATAAACATAAAAAATTTGCATTGCATGGTCTCTCATGCTGCCTCATGCCTAAGAAGGTATGTAGTTCAGCTGGAATCCTGCCACAGGAGAAAGGGAGAAGATTCAAGTTCTGGAGATTACAGCAACACAAGCAGAGCTTACTGCATCTCACTGTTTTCAGCAATTAATCAACTGCAGAGAGAAACAGACAAACTGTCAGAAACTCCCAAACCCCCGCAGGATGAGAGACCGGTCATCTCCAAGAGCTTCCCAGGATCAGTGCCTGAAATTCCTCGTCCAGAGTCTTCCACGTCTTCCCGTCTTCCCAAGAATACACAGTTGGAGGAAACTATTCAAAATGACAAGATCTCTGGGGCCGTAGACAACATGCAAAACTTTATTGAAAAAGCCCAAACCCCAATACAGGAAAAAGACACCAAGTCGGATGCATCATCTTTTGATGCTGAGAAAATATCCAGGGACCTCACTGTCTTTCTACTCCTTCGGATAGAAGCAAAAACCAGGAAGGCACAGCGTCTGCCTATTTTAGATGCTGATGTCATCATCAACAATATCAAAGGTTTGATATTACCTGTAATCAGCAGCATGAAGTCTGCCAAAAACATTGATGATCCGTTAACCAAATCCATGGCTGAAGGCCTCTTCAAGGAGTTTGGCTCCCCAGGCAAGGTCTTGAAGGCTGCAATGGCAGAAAAACCATCTTTTGATGCAGCTGTCATGAGGCATCTGAATGCCAATCTTCCAAGGAAGTCCAGAGTTGCCAGATTATTTTCTGCAGTGGGAAAAGCTTTTATTAGGTCCTTTAGGTGCTGCTTTAAGGGCAGCGATATTGATGATTAAACTTATCAAAGTCTAGGTTGAAATTTACTGCCAGTTTTACCATAATCTCTCCTTTTGGAGTCATCCCAACCGGTCGCTGCAGATGTCCGCCCACCCTGAGCCTGGTTCTGCCGGAGGTTTCTTCCTTTTCAAAGGGAGTTTTTCCTCCCCACTGTTGCCTTGAGCTTGCTCATAGGGGTACTGTGGCTTCTTTAGCCTACTGTACAAAGCACCTTAAGGAGACAGATTTGTTATTTGGCACGTTCTCATTTTGATTTGAACTGAATCTTAAAACATCTGATTCATTAAATCAAGTACTGTATTCACTTGTATTTAAAACTTTACATCAATAAAAAAGAAAAAAATACTTCTTTCTTTAGCAATTTGTTTCCTATGTTGTCAAATATGAAGAAAGTGTTGCATATGTGCATTAATCATTGGTTCCTTTGTTCTACCCAAATTTGAGCTGGCGCTCTCCAACAAGTCTTTGATCAACCAAACCGTCAAAACTAAATCAAAACTAAAACTATTTCTTCTGTTCAGGAATTCAGGTGAAAAACACTCATTTGGAGTCTCAATCAAAACATAATCATGTTTTACTATTTTTGTTAGCTTTATTTTGCAAATTTCATGGATAACAACAGTTATATTTTACTATTGCAGAAGATAAAAAATTATGTATATGTTATTAATTACTGTTAATTTAGGGTAAATTTTGCTAGGCACTGTACACGAGTAAGAACATGAACAAAATCTGTGTTCAGAAGCAGACACCCATTGAGAAGTTAAATTTTATTTCACAGGAACCTATAAATCTCTAGAGATTTAATATTCAGGGAGCTGTGAGAAAAGTATCTTAAATAATTAATATCAAAGATCTCCAACACTTTATTTATTATTATTTATTTATTATTTCACAGGTCCACACACCCCATACACCTCGATATACCTATGTACATAATATAAATGTATATGTAAGTAGTAAATATACAAGATATAAGATATATTGCACACAAAAGTGGAGCTCTGTTCCTTGGAGCTTTAGTGGTAATGTTCAGTCACTCAGTAATTACAAATAATTGTTTAAACCAAAAAAAATAAAATAAAATCATGCTTCTGAAATGTAAAGTTTACTCAGAGGTTTAATTTTTTTAAATCAGTTGAACCACAACGAACAGCTTTGTTTCCATTTTAAAGACAAACTGAGTATTTTGTGTAATCTTTTGGATTTTTGGGATTGTTACAGAAACATGTTGTATGTAAGGTACTAGTTTACAACGTCATAAATTACATGATGTTGGAATGAAAAACTGAATTAATTTTTTTCCGATTTGTACAGGTATAGTCGTGCAAATTCTTTAGAGCATATGGTCCCTTTTACTATCATGTATCAGGTTGTAGTTTTACCAGACGACCACATGATGGTGTGATTGTGTTAATCTTACAGGTGAAACGCCAGCTGAAAACGAGAAATACTTGGAGTAATGAGGGCAGTGACTGACTGCAGATGATAAAGCTGTGTTAGGTTTGTGAGTGACAGTCGGCCTGATGCCTCATACACAAAACCTGATGCTCCACCTGTTCATATGGATCTTCCTTTATGTACAGCTATATGTAAGAAGGAGAATGACAGATGGATCAAAGCAGCTTCTGCAGTGATGCACCGGTCTGTCGTGATGGAGAGGGAGCTGCGCGGGAAAGTGAAGCTGTCGATTTACTGCTCAGTCATCCCTATCCTCACCTACGGTACTTCACTCTCAGTCTGCAGGGTTTCTTGTGGTTCCTAGAATATTTAAGAATAGAATGGGAGGCAGAGCCTTCAGCTTTCAGGCCCCTCTTCTGTGGAACCAGCTCCCAGTTTGGATTCAGGAGACAGACCTTTATGATAAAGCTTACAGATAGGGCTGGATCAGGTGACCCTGAACTCTCCCTAAGTTATGCTGCTATAGGCCTAGGATGCTGGGGGGTTCCCATGATGCACTGAAAACTTCAAGTTTGTCATACACTTTGCTGCCAGAGGTATTCAGGTGTTCTCAGGTGTAGCCAGGTGTCAAACTTGGAAAATAAGTGAAAGCAATGGGAGAGGGAGTGAGGATTTATTTTTATTTTAATCAGAGTGAGTACTGGGTTGCGTGGATCATCGGTAAGACCAGTTGTGAGTCCAGTCCGCGAGCCCCATTTCCCGGTAAAAGTGTGGTCATCCGGGCACTGTTGCCAACTCTTCAGTAAGAAAAGTAGCTATTGGCTGTTCAAATAGTCGCTAGAAGTCGCTGTATGACATCATCACCTAATTTGCATAATTTGTCATTTGCATGTGGTTGTCATCGAGGCTGTAGGAGAGAGGAATGATAACTTTGGAAACAGAAAATGAAGAAAAAAACATCCTAAACATGTTTAGAATTACAAATGAACTTTATGAAATAACTTAATGACGTCTAATGCTTTGCCTAGACCCACTTTACAGAATTCAATGTTGTCCCATATTATTTAGTGTTTGAATATCAAATTTAACAAAAAACTCTTATGTGGGGTGCACAATTACTAGTTCTATAGTCAACCCTTCTCCTTTATATTTATACCTCAGGGTGAAAGAAAGGAGGGGGGGGGGGGTTGTCATTAAATTCGGCAGCTGCATTACAAGCACACAAAGTAGACCCACTACCGCTATGGAGGTCATATTTTTAATT
>VOQJ01043997.1:3241-19567 GCA_015052665.1 Apistogramma diplotaenia
CACTAACCCCCTTTTTTCTCCCTTTCTTTTTTTTTTTGGGGGGGGGGTGCAAAGCACATCTATGTTTCATAGAAAAGATAGTGGTGCACGTACTTGCACTCCCGGTCTTCCAGATCAAAATGCGGATTGAAGTTGATGAGGATCCGCTGGGGAGGATCAGGCGCCGAGATCACCCACACGCATCGTTGAGAAGGGGGATAAGACATGGGGTATCCGGGCGAAGTGAGGTAGTTGGCGGTTGAGATTCTGATGTTGCCTCCACATTTATCTGCAGAGGGGACAGAAGTTCGCGGGGAGTTACGGAAACAAACTGATACTCATATGCTTGGCAGCTTAACACAGACACAACAGTTGGATTACAATGAGCTTTGCGTAAGGAGAGTTCAGGCCGACAGCATTACAGAACAATCCCTCAGACAGACAGGGCAGATTGCAAAGTCTTTTTGTTCTTATAAATAATATTTTGATGCAAGTGTGGAGCGAGATGTCGTTTCGGGGTCATCAGAAACAAGACTGCTACTCTATGGTGTTGGAGTGAACCTTAAAAAGGCATCCTTGTGTATTTTTGGAGTGAAAATTTTTATTCTTTGGCCGACTGTAATTGTGCTGTGAGGGTTAATCAACAACAGAATGACGCAGGAACAGAAAATTATCTGTAACGAGGGAATAAAATTCACCTAGTTGCTAATTTCGTGCCGTGACACGCACATGCTTAAATCACAGTTACAGGAGCCAGTGGCTCACACAAGAAAAGGATGAGTTTTTCTGAGTGATCCACATAACACAAAAGACTGAACAAGAAGACACCGATATTTGCAGCCGGTTTCTTTACTCCTGCATTCGTAAAAAAAAAAAGTGTTCAATCGCTAAAAAAATAATGTTTGCTTTTATATTTATACCATAAAAGCGCCCGCGTGCTCTTCTAAAGTATTCCACTCGAAAATCGTTCACAGCGGAAAATAAAAGTGGAAGCGAAACAGATTCTCTAAGAATAGAAACCGAGAAAGTTGTGCAAGATTCTTTACTAGGAGCACACGAACTTGTGTCCTCAAGAAAAGGTTTGGAATTAGTTTAATAAAGTGCTTTATTGCTGGCTTCAAGTCTCAAAAAGTGGAATTGAATGAAGAAAATATTCACAAGTATTCTAATGATGCCACTTTGGTAGTAAAATATTATAACAGAAACAAAGTAACAAACCAATAAGATTATCAAAGGAATCTTATAAATGCGAGGTGAATAATATACAAGTATAAACAGTATTAAAGCAGGCTATAATAAATATCAGTGAAGTCACTATCCTACAGTAAGTCTCAGTGGAAATAATATGAGGGGTTTTCTTTAGGCGTTGAATGAGCAGGTGAGCGCCTTGTGAGGTTGCCCATAGATCAGGGGAGATCAGTGAGGGCTAATCTTTTAAAAAAACACCGGGATTAGTAGCTTTGCAGAGTACATAAAACCTTTATTTATAGAGATATCTGATGTCACACTTACCGTTTTTAAAAGCCTTGGCCACCAAGAGGATTCCCATGAACAGGATAAAGACTAATCCACAATGCATCCTTGTTTTATCACCAAAAAAATAAAACAAAATTACGCGTATATAAAAACCAACAAGCAAAAAAAAAAAAAGAAGTCCCTCTGAAAATAAACTCCTCCAAAAGACTTTTTTTCGTCGGAAAATGTTCTTTTCTCCACTCTGTCCAACAAATAAAGATGAAGTGTCTCTTAGCGGAGTTAGAAGTGGTCTGAGTGTGGGCTCAGGTCACTGGCATCCTGTCATTCAGCTCCGGTTTCCTCTCCACTGCTCCGTCTGCTCTCCACTCTCCAGCACCGACCTTGCCATATCCTCCCCTAAAGAAGCCAAAGCGTAAGGTATGCGAAGAAGAAAGCCTGCACGGGGGCCAAAAAGAAGAAGAATCACCCCGTCTTAGTCCTTCAGAAGGTGCCCGGGCAGGATGTAATCCTTGGCTGCGAAGTGCAAGACAGAAAGAAAGAAAAAAAACAAAAAAACAGACAGAGAGGTGAGTAAACCATGAAAGCGTGCCGCCTCCGTGCGCTCTGGACATTCCCCAAAAGTGTCTAAAAGCGCCGTTGCTGATACAATTAAGACTCCAAAGGCACGGATACACCCCTTTCCCAAATTGTGACCGCTTTGCTTCAATAGGCTCAGAGTGGGGACTGGGAGAGGTTGGTGATTGGCTTGATTACAAATAGCCAACCTCTGTCTGAGAGGTGTCGCGTCTTTATATGTAAGGAGAGCGGCACACTGAGTCACAGAGCAGCAGCAGCGGTCCGTTAAGGGACTCGACTCTCTCTCTCTCACTCACTAACGGTGTCGTCCCTCTTTAACAATAAGGAGCCAGACATTAACAGAAGCTGTAGGGACACAACAAGCAACTATTTGGGATATCACCATAAACAAACAAATAAAAATGCCATTAAGGGAAAACAGATACAAATGCAGTTCTGCATTTTGAGTATTACTGTGTCATTCTGATCCCTTTATGTGACAACGTGAATTATCTTTTCAGCACAAGTTCTCCTTTGTGGGTCGCAGTTCCCCAAAACACAAATTTAGAGCTCTCGTGTCAATACATTTGTAGCTTTGTGCTTATTGTGGACTTATTTATCTACACAGTGTTTCTCACTCTCTCCCTCTCTCTCTTTCGTTTTATTATTTATTATTTTTAATTCCTTTTATGCACCAGAAGCTATGCAGATGCTACTAGTGTTACGCCTGCCCCACATCAGTGACACCATTAAATTGGCACTCTGAAATGTAAAAGAAAATCAATTAAAGCATAAATTATGGTAGCCTCGAGTCGTTTACTCAAGACTGCCCTTACTGGGTCACACTACGCAAAAAAAGAGAAAAGAACCGGCTTATTCTCAGAAACCCCGACAATCACAGTGCACTGTACTGCAAATTCTTGCTTTAAAAGAAAGTCAAGTAATATATAAATAAAAAAATTAACAAGTACAATATACTTTATACATGTCCGAACGAAAACTGATTGTAGAACAATAAGATGGTCATATGTGCCAAATAATTTCACGCGAAATGACTAAAAACGCTGAAAGACTACTCACATTTTAAGGCGACTCAGAGGAGAATATTTCTTTCAGTCTTTTTCTCAAGTTAAATGAAAAGCTGCATTCACCTGCTTCTTCAGGACTCGCAAACCTGCAGGCATCCAGCTCTCCCTTCTCCACTTTCAACACGCGTGGAGCGGAGTGTACGATCCGATAGGCTTCCCCCAATCCGATTAAAATGACACCAAATTTTCTCTACAGCTCCACAAAACCAAGCCAGCGTAAACCCCCCACCAGGAAAAAACAAACCAACAAAAAACACCGGATTACACACGGTGGAGGAACCACACCGCAGTCCAATCCAGACCGCGCAAAGACGCACAGCCGATGCCCGGAGGTACTCTCTCCTCCCCGCGTATAGACAGTCCCTTCACCGCGGATCTCTCTGGGTCTCTTTACGGGTTTAGCTCTCATTCATGCGCAGTCAAAACTGGTATCCGTCCAACGCGAAGGAAACATTCTTGAAAATTCTTCATGGAGGGAAAGAATGCAGCAGATTAAAAATAAAAGTCCTTATTGGTTGTATTCAACTTGTTCACCGTCCGTCTCTCCGTGCGCCACCGCTCTCGGCTCCTCCACTGATGCAAATGCGGAGGGTTTGAGTCCCCTGCTAGCCACACACGCCCCTTTACGAGAGAAGAGTACGCGGGCGTGCGTGTGTCGGTGTGTGCGTCTCTGCAATCCGTATGCAGATTTCGCTCAGCTGCCTTTCTCTACCTGCCTGTGGGCTTTATTGGAGGCTTCAGGACTCCACATTACACGTAAAATTCTCCAACCGACAACGTCTCTGCGCTCGTGAGTCATCCTGAAAAAAAAAGAAAAAAGTTTTTATTTATTTATTTAAGAAAACAGAGAGAAATGTTACTTAGCTCGAGGATAAGCAATAAATCACCACTTAGGGTTTGTACAGTGTTACATCTCACACGCGCACACACACACACACACACGCGCGCGCGCATCAGAGGCGATCTCTAACTCCCAGGGGAGGAATGGTGATGTCACAGGATACTATGACATGGGTTAAGACCATTATATTAAACCTTACATCGCACTAGCGCATTAACATAAGCACACACAGGAGCTGCTCTCTTCCGCCGGTGCACAGTGTTGGACGACAGCACACGCTGTCTGAGCTGGTCATCAAAGACATTAGAGGTGTCACATGTAGATTATTATTTATTTATATTCACGCACAATTCATGAAATCTAGACCTTCCCCAATTAACAGAATGTAAAATGAACAGTCGAAGTTTTATTTAAGAATAACGTTATGAAACCATTTCAAAACGCTCCTCTGATGACATTTCACGACAGAGTTTTGCTGCAAAGTTAAAACATGAACTTGTCAAAACAGCCGTCTCTGTTTTATTAACATCGTGCAACTTTCCAGAAAGAGGAACTGAAAGCAAAGCTTAATTTTCACATGAATGAAACTTGTTTTCATTCTACTTCCCCTCACTGGGCCTCAACCCGGTCAATCTAGCTGCTCTCCGCTGTTTTAGCCCAACTGACCGCAATAAACGGAGGTTTCCGTGTGCGGGTGTCTGTGGTTAGCAGGTTTCTGCCCTGTAGGGGGCAACAGAGTTGGTGAGCAGCGCAGAGAGAGCAACCCATTGCTCCTTAGGCTCACCTTACTGTACAGCCTTTGAGAATGCACAGCTGTCTATAACCAAAGCGCACAAATTCAAGGATTTTGCAGACTTAATCATTATACTCACTGTGCATTCAAATTACAATGCATCAGCATTAAAGTTGCTCTCTTTTTGTTCTCTTCCCAGCATTAGCAGCAGCACAAGTAGTGCAGTGTGTATTATACCCTGCTAGTTTGAAGAGAAACACAAGCAATTACAGTGCTGCTCTATGAGCAACACAAGCACCACTTTGTTGCTTCAGACGGCTGACATTCTCTGTACAAAAATGTATTGAGATGTCTCCTGTTTGAAAAGTTTTTTTTTATGGTACAATTCAGCAAGATAAGCTTGCAATCCTTGCCCATTATTATTTCGTATTCCTAGAGAGAGACACAGAAGGAGGAACAAGTGGCTTTATTCCCACCCCAGCCTCAGTAATTCTCTGTCTTCCTGATAACACAAATGCTAAAATGGTGCCGGGCATCTGTATCAAAGGCAGAACTAACTAGCCTTCCGTGTCTTCGGGATAACACAGGAACAATGGCTTAGAGTCATTTCACAAGGGTGCCTGTGAGTGCCATATCTAAAATGAGTGGGGGATTGTAAAGGAACAATAAAAGAGCCATTTAAAGGATTTGCTCCTTCATATATATCCTCGCTAATCTTTAGTACAGCCCTGATGAATAATTAGCTCAGGTACAAAAGCAGACACTTTATGGCTCCTGCGAGCAGAGCACTTGATTTCATTAGCCCGCCCTTTATTCACCAGAGTGAGTGAGTCAAAGTGAAATGTACAGAATCAAAGCATCTGGCACAAAGTCAGAGAGAGCAGTCTGCCTCTTCCTCAGTCACCAGTTAAGATTAAGTTAGCAGGCTACACATGGTTTTATACTTTATGTGACATGTTGGGTGGGGGGGATCAGTAATTAGATAGTGAACATTGTGATGTGGAAACAAGGGTAAAACCTAAAAAAAATATTTAGCAGGTCTTCACTCATCACAACTTTAAAGATCACTACCCGAGCTGTCTGATTCACCCAACCAGGCTGGCAGTATCTAACAGCACCACACGGAGCCACCCATGGAGAGAGTTTCTCCATCTTCAGACTGCAGCTGTACAGCAAGGCTTGATATTTTCAGCCTTGCAGCCCTGAATAACTGGTTGCAGGATGCCAGTCCTGATGTCAAATCGTCAATGTATGTTGCACCGATCTCAGATGGACACTGCTGTGAGGTGGACCACTGAATCACTTGGATGCACTCGCTAAAAAGTCAAAAATGTCGACAGGGGCTGCACCACATCCATCTCGGCTGCATTCTCTCAGTGAAAACAGCGCGAGAGTGATGTACTCTGACTGTCAGAGAGCGCATACTCCGGTCTTTTAAGTTCAGTGTGAGATGACTGATATGGTATTTACTTCACCAATAGGAATTCATAAATGCATGTTCCCATTCCACTGAACTACAATGTGGATTAGAGGCACAGCCTGAACTTTTCAAAAAGACCTTTTTACCAACTAATCATACAGTGTTCCAGTTTCTCCTCCATGACAACTGCTTTCAAAGGCGGCCCCAGGCTGAAAGGTTAATGTGCACACGAATAAGGGGCATACAGCTCTGTCACTATAGAAGTTGCTGTACCTATTTCACACATTTGGGAGATGTTGCTAATTACTTGCCAAAGAATGCTTCACACACTCTTGAACAGGCTTGCTGGCATAAATGACATACCATCAAAGTGCGTCTGATCCTGGGCTTTTTTCCACTAGTGGAGGGGGAATGTGGCACACACATGCGCATGTTTTGTGTGAGACACGCGGGGAATGAAAGAGGTGAAAGAATTCAAAAATAAAGCGAGGAGAGACAAACAGACACAAAAGTTAGCTGGCTCTCACTTCCTGAAGCTCTGGGTGAAAACACAGGAAACCGAGGAGACCCGGAAAAAAAAATCCATGCGCCGCTGACATTTCAGGGGTGAGTTGGCGGTGGTGGTGCAGGCTCAGTCAGATCAAGGTCTGGTGTAATTGCTACAAAGGCAGTATTTCTCCTCTGAGGCGTTTGGTTGAGATGAAACTCAGCGTGAGAGGAATTAGCAGAATAGAGCGCGTTTGACGTTTCGAGACGTTCAAGAAAGAAACAACAAAGCCAAAACGTATTTAGGGATTTTCGTCATTCAAACAGAAGCTGGGGGGAAACACAGGGGAGGACAGTGAGGAGGAGGGCGGCGCGGAGGGAAAAGAACAAAAACATAAAGAAATGGTTTCATTAGAAGTAGAAACATTTACAGTGACATTTAGTAAAGCGGGCAGGATGTATGAATAAATATGCATAATGTTGCCGGGAAGCATCGAGAGCTTCTCAGGGGCAGAAGGAGGGTGAGAGTGATGGCTCCTGAATTAATGATGAGGGTGCCTACTGTCTGTCTCTGTGTGTATGTAGGTCTGTATGAGTGTCTGCACATGTGGCAGCATTTAGTTGCAAATATGTGTGTGTGTGTCTGTGTATTGTGTTTATGTGTGGGTGGGTGTAACCTAAGTTCATATACATGCAAACACACGCACACACACACACACACACACTTGCAGCACCCCAATTTCACATCATCACTGATGGAAATTACCCATTCCTAGATACCTAATCAAGCGATCACTTTTTGGGGGAGACACACAGATTTGCGATTGTCTCTGATGGTTAATTACATTTCTGGAAAGCTAAAGAGCAAACCTCCCAGCAAATTCCAATTTTAGGGGGGTAGAAATATATATGAATATATATATATATATTTTTTTTTTCGATTCAGGTTGGGTAATTTTCGATTATTCACTTGTTTTTTTTCTTTTTTTCTTTCGGAGGCTGAGATGATGAATATTGTGCAGCTCATCATCAAAAGCACAGGGAGAAGCCCCAGAGATCAGGGCAATGGAGGAGAGGGAGGGATGGGTAGAGCGGGGGGGGGGGGACTGTCAGGAAGAAATGCTATGTAGGTCAATGAAGAATTGCACTGGGATATTGCCTCCTCAACTCACAGTCTTGGAAGCTGATTTGATTTCCGGTGAATCCATCTGACTTGAATTATGAGAGATTACCCCAGCTAAAATCACCTCGGTGACGGCTGCAGAAACCCTCTCCTCTCAGGGGGATCTGTGCATTGAGATCATTGCACTGTGTACTTTAGATCTGTCCAGATTCTAGTCATACAGCTTCTATAATGCAGTGGTTCCTGCAAACCACTCTCACTCAGCTTATCAGCACTTTAAAGCCTGACAGACACTAATACTTTGTATGATAAACATTTAGACTATATAAAATGAGGCACTGTGACATCACACATTGGTTAATGAGCAGAGCATTTTGTAGGGTTGTTACTTCCTCTTGGCTTCGTCTTTGAAACTGAAAGCATCCTTTTTTATATACCATCCATCCATCCATCCATCCATCCATCCATCCATCCATCCATCCATCTTCTTCTGCATATCTGGGTTGAGGTTGTGGGCATCAGTCTAAGCAGAGAAGCCCAGACTTCCGTCACCCCGACCACCTCTTCCAGTTGGGACACAGAGTCCTTCCCAAGCCAGCCGAGAGCTAGTCTTTCCAGGTTAATCGGTCACAGTATTGACATCAATACATAGACATGTACAGAAAGCAACAGTACGCCTCTAGTTAACAACATAAACATTTGAATTGCTATGTTCAATGAAAAATGTGTTATCTGCTTATAATATTGGCGTGTGCATTCTGCATGGATTTTCCATTAGAGCGCACTAAGTGGTGCTCTGGAAGTCACAATGTGAATGTTATGATGAAAAAGCCGTCATTCGTTACGTGGTTTGTCAAAGTTAAATCCTGCCAAGGTCAGCATGTTTTCATCGAGTCTCAAAGAGTAAACCCATCGTTCTATCTGTGTCATACATTCACTCAGAGTTTCAGCCAAGACAGAACAAAAGTTGACACTTTTGAAAAAAAAAAAATTCTCATGAGCAGAAATAATAACGGCTTTCACTAACAAACAAACAAACAAAAAGACGCTGCTTTGTTGAAGTCAGTAGAGGCTTTACAACTTTCACACAGCTTCTGTTAAGAAGTCTTGTAACATGACACCATTAAACTACCCATTCATATCCTCGGAAAGCTTTTTCTCTGAGCTGGAAGAGGGCGGAGGTGGAGCGATTCAGTCATTGTTCCCATTTTTGAAGCACTTGCTCCGTGTTGTTTATGTCCTTTGTGCTGAACCATTAGTTTCTGGGGATGGAGTTTTCTAGTCAGCGGCACTATAAAACCTTCTCAAATCTTTGGATTGCCTCTCAGGTGGAAGTGATGAAGAGGATGATTTTAAATATAAATCGAAGGAAAGTGGTGACGCCTTGATTAAAAACAATAGACTGTTTTTCCAAAAAAGAGATGAAAATTGCTGACCGGTGCACCTTAGCCCCTCCCTGCCCTCTCTACTTTGTTCAGTTAGTAATTTCCTCAACAGGTGGTAAAGCTAGCTGCCCTCTGGCCTTCCAGCCTCACAGTGGGTTTAAAGACACACACAAGAGGGTTAGAAATGGAGCCTGAAACGGCAGCACAGTAAGAACAAAGCCCAGTGTCCCGGTAATTAAGAAGAGGAAATCTCAACAATGGCGGCTTGCCCTGTGATGAGTAGCTGAAACAGTGAAGTGAGCTACTGAGGAAGATGAGATGCCTGCTTTTATACGTATGTGTGTGTGTGTGTGTGTGTGTGAGATGCTGGAGGGGAGGGAGTCGACCTCTATCAGTTTCAGGGTTTTCATGTGTAGATATGGAGAACTTACAGAGTATGTGTGCTGTCATCCTCATGTTGTATATTTTCTGTGGCTGTTTTTGTCTTTGACACAAGGTCTGATTGCGGTCTGACACAACACAGTATCATGTGACAGGACCGGTGATTTACTCTTGGATTATTTACTGGAGACTGACAGGATGTGACTGAAGACACTGACTCACTGAGATCACAAGAAAAACCTGAGGTTTGAGTTGCAGCAGAAGTGGCGGTTGCGCTATGACAACTCGTGCACATTGTGGCTTACAGGACAAGGTAGAATTTCCCCAATGTGGCCAAAGATGGTCACATACAAAAAAAAAGAAGTTGTTGAATTTTTTTGTTTTCTTTCCACTGCAAATGTATTTTTATCAGAAACCACGTAACCACGCTGCAAAGAAAGAGACAGCTAAATGCACTTTTCTGTCAGTCAGCCACTTATTTCTGATCTAACACGAAGGTGCAAAATTAAAATGCCACAAAAAAGCAATCACTGTAAAGGATAGACTCATTAATAGCAGGGAAACTCATCTGGCAGCAAATCGAAGCACAGCATTTCACACCCCTACACTGCTTAGGACGTATATCATCATCCTCAGTGCTGTGCTTGGACAGGACGTCTGGATATTAATTTCTCAAAATTAATCTGGCTTTCACCCTAAAAAGCTAATAGGCTCTCCACTTTCCCCATCATGTCTTAATGGGATTTTAAGGTGTAGCAACAGAGCGAGTATGTTGTTCAGTTTCCATTCTGGATAACATCCTTTCCCCTTTATAGACAGGTAATAACACTTGACAAAGAAACCCATTTGTGAGCTATGGGAAAATATTTTTCTCTTAAAAATAACCATGATTTCCTGTTGTGGTTTCAGTAGGTCCTCTTGGTTTGGAGTTTCAGTTTCTCTTTTCAGTGTCTCAGCACAATAGCAGCCCAATTCCAACTCGCAGGATTGCCAGACTCACAGTGCACCTGAATCGTGCCCAGTATGCTGGCCCAAACTGGCCTGAGAGCAGTTGGAAGCCACGCTCTGACTAAATTAGCCTTTGTTGAACTGCAGGAAGAATATCCAAGTTGGTATTTCTTCAGCGTGTTCTTATACGCTTATTTGTGTCACATTACTTTCATAAACTTTCAAGATACTTCTTCAGTGACACAGATGCAAATGTAGGCAGGGTACTCATACACCGTTTTTGTCATTGCAGAGCTAAATTGCACTGCACCATTAGACGACTAAGTATTTCTGCAATGCTTGACCTTAATTTAGAATAATAAATAGAGAACAGACCAGTTGAGAGTATAAAGTGAGCTCTGACACACAGCAGCATGTCTCCCACAAGTTACCAATTAGATGGTGGTAGAAGTCAGACATCACAGAAGAAATCGTTCCTAAAGTGCTGTAACCAAGTTTAAGGATATCATTCCTTCATGTGCTCTTCAATGCCAGAGTAGTTACCTAAACTCTGCTCCCAGTGAGTAGATTATCCTGTTAATAGTTTTACATTTGCTCTACGTATGACTTTGGATGCTGTGGCTCCTCTGAAAAGGAAATCAGAAGTGCCTGACTCTGTGATGTAGCCCCTTCAGACCTACGGGATCGCCGGCGATCCCAGCCGTTAGCTAATTTTAAATGCCCATTGATTTGCAACCACATAAGACAGAGCAGTAATTCTTTTTGCATATGAAACCACTTATGCATTCACTGTGTCACAGAGCGCTGTATCCTTCCTGTAACGGGATTGCGGAAATCATGTAGCAAACTCTAACAACAAAACGTGCTCCATGTGTTTAATCGTGTGCATTAGCATGTGCAGCTATGGCATTTCTGTAGCTAGCATAATATTTAGATACAGAAAACAGTTTTCATTTTCTTTGTGGGTTAGTGCACTTGTTAGCTACCTTATGTAGTTACTATGGATTACCTTTATACATATGCTTACAGTCAGGGTTCTGAAGGTTCTATTGCTGTATTGTGAATTTAAATTTTCCAGTCAACCTTTTGTGTTGTAGGTCTTACACAACTTAAAGCAGATAGCCCATAAGCTGGAGAGGAAATGGTATCGCACTAATTTAGATGTTGCTCATGTAGCCTGGAAAAAGAGTTTATTACTCTATTAAAACAATCCCTCCGTACAGCTAGGACATCTTACTATTCATCATTATTTGAACAAAATAAGAACAACCCCAAGTTTCTTTTCAGCACTGTAGCCAGGCTGACAAAGAGTCAGAGCTCTGTTGAGCCCAGTATTCCTTTCACTTTAACTAGTAACGACTTCATGGATTTCTTCACAAACAAAATTTTAGATATCAGAGAAAAAAAATACCATCTCGAAGACTTATCTTCATGTTCTGCTTTCAGTACTGCTGGTATTTGTTTGGATTCTCTTTCTCCAGTCGATCTTTTGGAGTTAACTTCAATAGTTACTTCCTCCAAATCATCAACGTGTTTATTAGATTCTATTCCTACTAGACTGGTTGAAGAAGTCCTTCCATTAATTGATGCTTCAATCTTACATCTTATTGATAAACAATCTGTCTTTATTACTCGGCTATGTACTACAGGCTTTTAAGGTAGCAGTAATTAAACCGCTGCTTAAAATGCTATCACTTCACCCAGCTGTCTTAGCTAATTATAGGCCAGTCTCCAACCTTACTTTTCTCTCAAAGATTCTTGAAAGAGTATTTGTAAAACAGCTAACTGATCATCTGCAGAGGAATAATTTTAATTTTAGATTAGATTTAATTTTAGAAATATGGTGTCTAACAAGATACTTACTAGATTGGATAAAGCTTATTGTTAGGGCTGGATCAGGTGACCCTGAATCATCCCTTAGTTATGCAGCCTGGGCTGCTGAGGGGTTCCCATGATGCACTAAGTGTTATTTTTTTTCATTTACCTCTTTTGTTTTACTCTTTTTAACTTTTTTACAGCATGTCTTTTGTCCTGTCTCTCTCTCATCAGCCCCAACTGGTCATGGCAGATGACTGCCCTTCCCTGAGTCTGGTTCTGAGGTTTTTTCCTGTTAAAAGGAAGTTTTGTCTTCCCACTGTTGCCAAGTCTTTAGTGGGTCGTTTTGACTTTTCTCTATAAGAAAAAATACAAAATAAAAACCACACCCTCTATAGGGTTGGCTGTAGCTAAGGAGGTAGAGCAGGCCACCTACTAATCGGAAGGTTTGTGGTTCGTTTCCTGGCTTCTCCGGGTTGCATGCTAAAGTATTTTTTGGCAAGATACTGAACTGCAAGTTGCTCTCAGACGCAAGCGTTGGTGTGTGAATGTGAGATAATAAGTACTTAGTTTAATTAAATATGGAAGTGCTTGTAGGAATGTGGTGTGAATGGGTTAATGTAAACAGGTTGTATAAAGTGCTTTGAATGCTCAGAAGAGTAGAAAAGCGCTATAAAGAACTAGTCCATTTACCTTACAACATAAAGCACTTGGAGGTCACTGTTGGTTGTGATTTGATGCTATATGAATAAAAATTGAATAAGTGTGATATATGACGTAATTATATACTGACAGTGACTGATTTTACACTGCTTCTTTTACACTAACTTGTACTGAACAGTTTATGATATGAGCAATAGAACACTATGAATATATGTGTATTACTGCAACTACTTTATATTTTACTTTTTGTTTGTTTTTTCAATAAGGTAATACTTGGGAGTGAAAGTTGAGCAGAAAGTTTGCATTGGAGATGTGTAGCCCTGAAAGAAGGAAAAAAGGAAAAAGGAAAAGGAAAAGGAAATTTGACTGTTTTTCTAACCTGATTTGTGCTGTCAGGAACTATAAACACAAGTCCAATCTTATTTCTGTTGGTTTCCGCGGGTAACCGCTGTAGTCTAGATGTCTACTTTTTAGGAAGTGCATATCAGCTAAAGAGTATTAACCCCACTTGCACTCATGCACCTTTGAGTCCAAAAGTGCATTCATCCTGAAAGGTTTAACTACATGAAGTGCAGTACCAGCACCTGGATGGCTTACTTATAAATGTTAAGAAGGCTATCTAGCAGAAGGGCGAGAGCAGTTTTCAGTTTTCAGCCAGCAGTAGCACGAGGGTTTGTTCTTGGCACAGATTGTACCAGTGCAGCTAATTAGATAGCTGTTTAAGAAGCTGTGCATTTCCAAATAAATGTAGCATCAGGCGCACGACTCCTGGTCAAATGTTGCAGTTGTTCTTTATGATAAGCGCACAGCCAGCCGTGTTCAATTGCAGACACGGCACAACCCTGTTCCCGCTACACTAGCAAGCACCAGATATACAACGTGTACTACATGACATACTGATACACACTGATGTTAGTATCCAAACTGAGACTCGGGAAACGACCCCAGTGGTCCCAACATCACGGTGACATCATGATGAGACAGAAAAACTGTCCAGCAAAGATTTGCTCAAGGAGAACTGCTTTTTGAAGAGTGGGTTCTCACACCAAATGCTGATTTAGTGTTGGCTTACAGGCAATGAGCTTTTTGCATGAAGCTAACAGACAAAAACTGTTCCTGGCATTATTTTTGAAGGTATGCCCACTTTGTTTCATGTAGTATTTCAGCTGCCACTTTTTGGTTTTCACAAAAACAAATAACATTGACGTGACGATATAAACTTATGCAGCAATAATTATTATTCCAAGATCAACAGCCTTAGCTTAACCTCACACTGACTCGTGTGCGTCTGTGTTTACGTGTAACTGTACCTAAAGCTAATGTCTGCAGCGATTTGAAGCTTCACCTCTTCTTCCTGCCAGCTCGCAGTGACCCCCGAAGTCCTCTTCCTCCTCACTGTCAATATCTGGAGTTGTTATCCTGACTGCAAAGTGCCTCCGTCACTGCAGGAACAAACTAACTCCATTTCACCATGTCAGAGTGCAGCCCTCAGAGAAACCAACCTGTCCACGGAGACAAATAGAGACAGACAGCATGAGAAAGAGATGCAGCAGGACAGTCGGAGAAGGAGAAGAGACAAGAATGGACAAATGGAGGCAGCAGTAGAAAGAGAAAGGAGCAGAAATATGTGGAGCCAGATGAAGAGGAAAGGGACAGTGAGTGAGAAATGTACATACATCAAGAATGAGAGATGGAACTGGATGTGGAGGGAGACATGGACAAGAAATTGTGCACAGCAGAGCGAAAACTAGGAAAGGGGGGGAGGGGGTGAGAGAGAAGGAGATTTGGAGTTGGATGCAGACAGAAAGATAAGGAGAGAGGAATGGAGGCTGACAAGGAGAGAGACAAATGTAATTGGATGCAGACAGCGAAACAGAGCAACAGAGTCAAGAAGAGAGAATGAGTGGAGTGAATCAGGTGATTATAATTTATTATCATCTTTGTAAACTTCACTGTAAAAGGTGTTAATTAATGAAACTAAACTATGGTGCAGAACAGTGTTTTCAACACACTGGGAAACTTTACTAACAAGTCATACTGGAAATGATGATGAAAATAGTACAAAGACAACACTTAACATTATCAAACGGTATTTATTTATTCTTTAATATATATGCATATATATATATATATATATATATATATATATATGCTAAGCATCCATCCATCCATCCATCCTAGCGGTGGGGCTAGCGCTTATCCCAGCTGTCACAGGGAAAGAAGCAGGGTACTCAGGTCAGTAGTCTGTTGCAGGGCAGATATGGAAGAGCTGATTAATGATCCCAGATCAGTTGGAGATCAGACCCCATTACTAAACGTGGTCATAACATTGCTAGGTAATGTTGAACACATACTTAGAGTAGGAGCACAGATTGATAAGGAACTTTCTTGGCACACACAGCACATGTGGAAAGTTTCCATCAGCGGTTTCATTTTCTCTGGAGACTCAGAGTTTGTGGTGTCTGTGGCACCATTAAGTTCACTATTTCATAGGATTACAGAAAGTGACTTGTGTTATGGAATCAGCAGCTGGTTTGGAAATCTAACAGCTTGAATGCTTAATTTGATTAAAACAGCAGGAATGATGATATGAGCAGTGTGTACGCTGTTTGGCAGGGTGACAGGATCTTATGACCCCTCGTGTGTTGTACTCGGAGTTTGTGTTGACGAACTCTGAACTCCTACTGAGTGAATTAATTTAGGATTGTAGAACAGCACTTAATTCACTTGCTGTTGCACCATACAAAGTTCTTGTAAAGTTCCTTTATGTTATGTTTAAATTAAGTGTTGCACAGTAATAATAATTAGACACAAACAGCCTATTATAATGCAGTTCCCTGTTCAAAAGAAAAGTATCTGTAGGGTGAAGACACGTATCTGATGAGATCTGACATGTTGTTATTCATTTATAATTCACGCCTCATCCCGACTTTTTGTAAACGAGGTTCTAAAGCAATATTCTGTTTATTTTCTGTATGGGTAACTTACACATTTGTGGAGGCGCCATTAATTTTCAATGATAGTTACACATTTTGGAGCAACATATGTTGCCATTTAGATAATGCATTTTACAGGGAAAGTGCACTTTGTTAGGGTGATGCCGAACCACGTTAAGGTACAGAACGTATCATAGAGGCAGGGCTCCAGAATCTGGGTGCAAAACAAGTCTTACTGCAGACCTGTCACCTGCTGAAAATATGTGATGTATTATAAATAAATAAAATACAACAAAGGAGGCTCTGAAGTGTCGAGCAGCTGAAATCCAATATTAAGCAAGAATAGGAAAACATTTCACTTTGAAAACTGCAGCAGTTGTTCTTCAGGTCCCAACCACTTACAGAGAGTTGATGCAACACAGCGGCAAACATGGCAAACAAACTGAGGAGACCATCTAATTGGTATATATATATATATATATATATATATATATATA
>VOQJ01044000.1:0-18994 GCA_015052665.1 Apistogramma diplotaenia
ACGAGCAAAGTGGATTTGACAGCCAGTGAGCGGGGGGGAAGGGAGGAAGGAGGAAAACGAGGGACAACAGTAGTGTTACCTAATACTGTTGATGGAAGTTGAGGGAGGAGAGGAAAGAGGTGGAGCAGAGTGGAGGGAAAGACTAATATCACTGGGAGGATCGAGGGAATAAGGCAGTGATAAAGTGATGATGGTGGTGTATGGTATGGAGGGAGAAAAAGTGTGTGTGTGGGGGGGGGGGCAGCCAGTCATGTGGATGGATGGGACAAAAAGGAATAGAGAGAGTATGGTAATCCAAATCTGCTGCTAGAAGTAAATAACAGAATCCGTCCCGTGAGAGTGATAAAACATACAGTAAGGTATAAAGAATTATAGAAGGAGGCAGAAAGTAGGGATGAGCTGAGCAAAGGATGCCTGTATCCTGAAGCATATGAGTGAAGTCTGATTCCCTGTCAGTTTATCTGTCCAACAATTCATTAATAATGTGCTAACATGCTAATGTACGTAGTTTACCTACAAACTGTCCATGCATGTGTTGGTTTGGATTGGTAATTATCACTACACTCAAACCATAACTTTTGCATGTTTATTAGAGGACATTGAAGTTATTCATCATTTTTGAGACCATGAATGTGTGTAACACTGAGATGTATAAAGATATTTAAATGAAGGATCAGCAAACCTCAAAGTCTGTCGCAGCTCTCATAGGGAGAGAGGCAGGGCACACCCTGGACGGGGCTAAGACAGAGACAGACAACCACTCACATTCACACCTATGGGCAGTGTAGAGTCACCAATTAACATAACCCCACTAAGCGCATGTCTATGGACTGTGGGAGGGAACCGGAGAACCTGGAGAAAACCCACGTAGACACAGAAAACATGAAAACTACACAAACAAAGGCAAGATAGTGGATTTGAACCTTTCTGTGAGACAACAGTGCTAACCACCCAGCCGCCCTACAATAACAATTAATAAAAATAAATAAATTCCTGATTGAAAAAATAAAAGTTATTAATTAAATGGTTTTTTTTTTGTTCTGAAGATGATATTGTCTTTTTTTAATCACATTTTACTTACGTGTCCTTTTCTCTGCCTTCCACCCTCTCCCACAATCCTCTCTTCCACCCTTCCAGGTGGCCAGATGTGCCAAAGAGAAAGAGGAAGAACAGCCAGTGCTCAGTGAAGAGCATGTCTGGTAATTAACTTTATTATCTCTGCCTTGATCTTGATGTTTGTGTCACCTGCACCAAGGAAGTGAAAACATGTTTCCTCTAAGATGTTCAGTCTTTTGATGTGCTGCTGGATTTGGCCGGCGATCGGTCACATCGCTCGGCATCGGGCCCCTCCCCTGGGTTTTGAATGTTGTCCGCTTTGTCATGAATATGATAATCTCCTTGTCATCATTGATAACTTTCCCTCAGAGGCTTTGTTGAACACAGATTAGCTTACCGAAGGGAGATTTGTTTGACGGGATATGAATGTTCAGGGCCACCAAATTTAACATTTCAAACATGTTCAGCTGTAAGCAAAAGTAAAGGCTCTATTACTATATCCTAACCATGTCAGATACTTACACACTAATGTAAAGACTTAATAGATTAGCATAAGATATTATTACTAATTATTTCCTGTTAGTTCCTGTATTTTTGAAAGGTTCCAGTTCAATCACATTTTCATGATGGGAATTAAGGTCTTCAAGAACTAAATTAATCCGTGGTGGTTCTTGGCTTGTGGCACAGGAGTGCCCAATTATGGATTTTTTTAAAAATATTTTAATATTTCTAAAGTATTAAATAGTTCAAAAGTATTTAAATTACACTTGAGTCCTTCCTTCAGTTATAATTCATCTGAAAATGTATAAATACAGAAATGTTAACTTAACTAAAGCCCATTCAAACAGACTTAGAGACTGGTCAGCATGCCCCTTCTAACATCTTATTGCTATGGGAAAATGTGTATTCCCCAATCATCTGACTGTCGCCAGGTAAAATCAGTTGCTAAACTCCTTGTGATTACTTTGGATGCTAGCAGGTTACCACACTCGCCCATAGGTTGCATCGAAGATTACAGAATTGTCTACAAACACTCAAAAACTACATGTAACCACAAAGAGGCAGTGAAGCTTAAAAGGTGCAACGCAAACTGGAAATGGAAAATATTCCCTTTCAAAACAAAAAAGTCGTGCCTTGCTGCTCCAATCAGCACATTTCAAAGGAAACATCTTTTACTTTGAACTTTGCTTTTCAAAGTAGTTGGTGAGTTGTTTGTTGTGATTTAGTGCTATATTAATGCAATTGAATTGAATTGAATTGTTAACAGATATATAAGTTTTAAGTGACTCTGCTAGTCTGCTATCAACCAAAGCAATCACAAGGATTTTTTTGGTGCAGACCTGTAAACCTCTTTAAAACCATCTAGTGACTGCCAGCAACCTCCCACATACACTCGCCAGCTGCTCAAGAAATATCAGAGACAATTGGTTGCAAGATGGTCTGCAACTGGTCTCTAGGTCAACTGTGACTGGAGCCTTGCAAGATAAATATTAAATCATGACCAAAGCTAATTTAAAAAGCATGCCTGCGATGAAGCTGCTCACATCTTCCAGCTAAGGTACCTGTAAAGTATTAAAGTTTACTTAGCTGCGAGGTTATAGTAGTACATTGTTAGTTTAGTTTTATGTCATTAAATTGATTTTTGGACACTCTCATTATTGCATGAACTTAAACAGACAGGATGGATCAATTTTTTTCTTGCTTCAGTAGTTACAAGAGGACCACCTGAGCAGCGAGTACTCTTCTGATTTCCAGAAGCCTCTGTGCATGTGTGTTATTGTTTACACCTGTGTTTGGGTGGTTGGTGGTCTTTGTGCAACTGCATGACAGCTTAGAGGTTAGAAATCTTACCGTTATTCTTATTGTGTAACTTCAGAAGATCAAAGAGCTCAAGGAAACTGCTAAAGAGAAATAAATTAGTAAATGAAATGGGGAGATGAAAAGCATGTTTCATGAATTCTGAAAACGCGAGTGTACACCTTATAAGCTGGCATGATATAAGAGTATGCAGAAAAGACTGCCTGTCTTACAGTTGCAAGAAAAAGTTTGTTATAACAAGGCTTTAATTAACAGGCTTTGACACTCTGATTCTTTGACCTTCAGTCTAAACCACATTTACAGAAAACCTGTGCTATTAAGAGTTAGGTTATCAATTAATAAAGGCCTAAAAAGGTTATAAAAAGTCTGATTATTGACTGAGTCTGATCTTAAAATCATTGGTTGGTGTCAAAACTTTCACAGGACATTAAAAGCGGCATGAAGCTGGCAACAGCTACAAAAACAAAACTTGGCTATTCAACAGTCCACGGCCAGGCAAACTGCCCACAAAGTTCAGGACACAAAGAACACAATGCAGGTTTCTGGCCACTTAAAAAGAACACCGTGTTTACAGTAGAACATTTGCAGTAATATCTACAGTTTGATTGAATCTTTGATGTTGAAAACACTTTTCCAAAGGTTATACAAAGGCTGGACCATTGCCAAAAGTGCAGAACACTGTGAAAAGGCACTGCACACTAAAACCTCATCCCAACCGTGAAGCACGGTGGAGGTAGCATCATGGTTTGGGGTTAATGCCTTGCAATTATTGAGGGACATGGGATTTGTATCAAAATATGAAATTATTGGAGAATGAAGTTTAGGAGTGGGTAGTGAACTAAACCACACAAGTCAATCAATATCAGAATGGTTGAAAATTAGGAAAAATCTAATTGTGTCTCTAATTGTGGCTACGATGAAGTCGAGGAGTGTGATTTGAAAACCACATTTTATTGGTCAACTGACTTTTTCTTGCAACTGTGTTCCATCTTGTATCACAGTCTATAGGGGCCCTGTGTGCAGCTGCTCCATTGAGGCCCCCATGATAACGCTCATCCTCGTCCCTCCTTATCCTCCTCCACTCTTCCTCACCACTACACCTCACCATTTGCTCTCTTCTTCACACTCCTTGTACACCCTTCTCTCATTCCATCCTATCTTCCTTTTCAACCTCCTCTTCCTCTCCTATAGCTCTTAGCGTCTCTGTTCCAGGGTATATCCCCAGCTACCTGGAGAAGGACGAGCCATGCGTGGTGTGTGGTGACAAGGCGACCGGGTACCACTACCGCTGCATCACCTGCGAGGGCTGCAAGGTACTGTAAAGTATCTCTCACTATAAATGTTTTTTGACACAAGGGTGATATTATTTGTCATCTATCATGGGCTTTGGTTGATCTGCTGTAGGACTAAAATGACTAATGGACCACCCAAGTACATTATCAGCTGCTGAAAGTAGTTCTACCTCTGCTCTGAAATCGGCTGAAGTCTGCAGCAGCTGTAGAACTTGTCTCCCTACTCCAAGCTAAACTACAGCTGGGGGCAGCTATCCATTACGCCTCACATGCATGTTCCCCCACCCCATCAGCCATATTCTAGATAACAATTGCATTTACTTATTTGGGAGAAACAGAACAATCAATAAGAAAGAACCACTGTAAGCTAAATTGTACAGCTGTATAATGACAATAACGGCTATTCTATTCTATTCTATTCTATTCTATTCTATTCTATTCTATTCTAAATGTGTTGTTGCAGCTAACTGAATTATTCTGATGATGTTAGCCAGTTCCTGGAGCAGTCTTTTACTCAAGCAGGAATCCAGCTGAAAGCTAATATTAAAATTCATACTCCAGCCTCAGGTTTTAGTATGTTCAGCCTTCATCATTATTTAATGCTTTGTATTAATCCAGCAAGGTAACATCTGACAGCCTTTCTTTCACTGAGTGAAACAGAGTTTTCATGCTCCTGTGTTAGCTGCATTAGAGAGCTGTTATTGTGCTGAAGAGAAGATGTGCAGTGGATAAAGCTTTTCTCAGGATAACCTGCAGCAGCTACATGGCTACCAAATGCCCCTGCGGTGCTACTATAATTTGAGCATTATGTAACCTTTGAACCACGTTAGCTGCTAACAGGACTTTGTGTAATTTCAATAGCAATAGCCTCTTTGTTGCTTCTGGTCATGTCACAATCCATCCTACACAATTTAAGGCTGTTAATAATCCTCATGTGACTGAGCAGCATGACCGATTTAAAAAAATATTCTGTTTTTACAGTTTAAAGGAAAACACTGGGCTTTATTCTTTATTTAGTTTGCCTCCAGCTGGGCTAGTCCATTGGTTCCCACTAAAGATGAAAAGATGCATTACAAATGCATAGTTTGTTTTGATGAGTAAGAATGGTGACTTTGTTTGGGACAATTTTCAGCCTGGGATTAAAACACATTTGCTGTCCTAATACATGTCATAGTCATGTTTGACTGAAAATCATCTAATACAGTTCAGCTCAGTGCTCTTCAGCTTCAGTTCATAAGACCACTTAAAGTTGAGTTTGATGTGAAGTAGAATGAACCAGTAACAGCACCTCCAAATAACCTCTTCCAGAAAGTGAAAGCTTTCAGTCTGATACGTCTTTAGAAAAATTAGTCCAATTTCAGGAATATGTCCACACGTTCTTCATTCACCCAAAACAAGAAATTCTTTAGTTTGCCGTCTTCCTTCAGCATAGCTTCTTTGCTTCGGCCTCATGTTTGTCACCTCTGGTTCATAGCACTCGTTTTAAAGTGTTTTAGCTTGTTTATTTGCCTCTTTTGATTTGTGGCAGCAGCAAATATAACAAGCCTTTTAATGACGTTCAGAAACCAGGCACTTAGCAGTTTGACATTAGGGAGAAATACACATTCCTGTTCAACCCCCCTCCAAAAATGGCTGCAGTTACACTCAACAATCCTGACACACTCATAGGTTAAAAAAAAAAAAAAGTTTTGTGTGTACCCTCAGGCAATGCACAAAAACACTTGTTTAGTATTCAGATAACATTCAAATAACAGAGAAAATTTTCTTACAGCTCTCCACTTTTCTGCTTCAAATCGGGCCTTTGCAAACCACTTCTGCAGTGTCATTCCAATCAAACTGTCTTGTGTAAAGTTTAGTCATCCCATCACTTCATTACTACATGATTTTTGGCAAGCAGGATCCTGCCTCACAGTCACCAGCCTGCCTTGTGATGTGACCCATTTAATGTGCTTGTTTTATTGTAATCAGACCACAAGAACATTTAATTGGTGGATTTAATTTTGAAGTTATGGGGTTGAGTATTTCCCTCGGTCATTTAGTGCTCTTTCTGTTGCTCCCCATTCAAATGTTTTTTTCTCTCGCCCCACTTTTCTTCCTTCTCTTCAGGGTTTCTTCCGCCGCACCATCCAAAAGAACCTCCATCCATCCTACTCCTGTAAATATGAAGGTTGCTGCATCATTGACAAGATCACGCGCAACCAGTGCCAGCTGTGCCGTTTTAAGAAGTGCATCTCTGTGGGCATGGCCATGGACTGTGAGTTGTTTTCTTTTTAGCTTCAGAATATAAATCGTGGTTTTTAGATGGAGAAGAATTTGTGATTTTTAGTTCACTGAGGTCAGTTTAATTATTAAACAGTTTTCATGCATAAAGGCAGTTTCAAGGTGCTTTACCGAGAAATTAACAGGCATGAAATCACGACAGCACAGTTAAAAGTTAAAACGACACAATCAGGTCCATTTAGAATCAAAGGAAATAAAGGGGATGAAGGGCAGCTAGTGAAAATAAAGAGATCACATAAAAGTAGTAAAAATATCAAACTTTTTCCCTGAAATGGTTGTGCAAGCTGAATTTAAGTTGTATAAAATATGGATCTAATCACTGTGAAGCCAGCCGCCGGCTCTACATGAAAGCCTCAATTTTTGGTGTTAGCATATTTAGGTGAGAGCGTGATCAGTTGTTTATCTGATAGTGCTAGCAAGCACACTTAGTTAAAGGGGCCCATAAAATCAGTTCAATTTTATTTATTTAAGCACCACCTCACAACAAACAGTCGCCTCTTGGCACTTTATATTGTAAGATAAAGACCCTACAGTAATTACAGATAAAACCCAACAGTCAAAACAACCCCCTATGAGCAAGCACTTGGCAACAGTGGGAAGGAAAAACGTCCTTTTAACAGGAAGAAACCTGTGGAAGAACCATGCTCATGGAGGAGCAGTAATCTGCCCTAACTTTAAGCTTAATCAAAAAAGGAAAGTTTTAAGCCTAATCTTCCAAACTGGGAGCTGGTTCCACAGAAGAGGGGCCTGAAAGCTGAAGGCTCTGCCTCCCATTCTGCTCTTAAGTATCCTAGCAACCACGAGTAAGCTAGCAGACTGAGAGTGAAGTGCTCTACTGGGGTGACTATGGTACTGAGGTCTTTAAGATAAGATGGGGCCTGATTATTCAAGACGTTGTATGGGAGGAGAAGAATTATAAATTCTATTCTGGATTTTCGGACAGCCTTAATCCAGCCTGGAGGCAATAAATGCATGAATTAGCTTTTCAGCATCACCCTGAGATAGGATGTTTCTAATTTTAGAAATATAGCACAATGTAAAAAAAAAAGATTCAGATATATTTGTTTAATATGTGCATTAAGGGACATATCCTGGTCAAAATAAATCCAAGATTTCTCACAGTGTTACTGGGGGCCAAGGTAATGCCATCCAGAGTAAGAATCTGTTTAGACACAATGTTTGTGGGGGCCAATTACCAGAACTTCAGTTTACTGTGAATTTAGAATCAGGAGATTAGAGGTCGTCCAGGCCTTTGTCTTTAAGAGATTCCTTAGTTTAACTTATTCCGGCTTCATGGATAGATAAAGCTGGGTGTCATCTGCATATGTTGAACCAGAAGGCAGAAAGCGATGCATCCAGCCTGTTATTATTGCTGATTAACATTATTGAAAAGCTTCAAAAGATCATTTAACACAACTGCATTTTCTTCAATATGAACTAAATTCTAAATGAAAATGGGGGAGTTGATTGTTTTTAGGTCCTGTCCTGTTTTTACCTAATTATTTATGAAATGAATATGAAATGACAGAGTGAGAGAATGTTCACTGGGGATATTTTCTGTGATTTGCAGTGGAAAATGTGTGAAAGGTCAGACCGACTGAAATATATCCATCTAGTTCATGTTTTCAAAACAGTTTGTGATGGCTGTAATTCAGCAAGTGAAAATATTGCATGAAATCAAGTCAAAGTTCTTATTAAGAAAGCATCTCTGCAACACTGCAACTGAGTGTGTTTATAGTGGAAAGTAGAAAGGCTCCAGGAGAAGGATGGGGGACTCCCAGCCGGCTGAGGGCAGCTGTATCTGCAGAAAAGGGTCTTTTATCTGAACAAACTCACCACGATGATCAGTGTCTCCTTCATTCCTCGTGCTTAAATGCTCTCTGGATATTGATTTGATTTTACTTTAAGAGTTGAACGCTACGACGGATCCGCAGCCTCATTCAAAGTGAGATGCAAGAGCATTGAAGCCTGAAACCTGTGCATGTGTGGGTACTCTTTTGTTCCTGCATAAAAGCTCAGGACTGGACTCTAATTTGAGATGAATAGTAAACCCTTTGTGCAAACGTGTCTCTGTTATGTGCATTCACACACAGATCTCTGCAGAACATTGCAGTCTAACTAGTTAGAGAGCTGAATAACAGAGCACATACTCGTACAGTCACCAGCATCTTTCCACAGTGTCTGTGATAGAAGTGCATTTGCTTCTGCAGAAATAGGGAAAGGCTTGTTTTTTCTCAGGATATTTAAAAAACGCACACAAATTGAGAACATCTGCAGCAGCGTCACTTTTTCTTTTTATGTTTGTTTTATTATGTACTTTTGCAGGAGCAGTGCTTTATGCATGCTGTTATTTACTGCAGTGAATAAGCAGGAGACTTGTGTCCTGTCTGATAAACACACACAAACACTAAAGGTTTTATTAACACTGAGTGTATTTTACGGAATATCAAATACACAACCTTGTATCTAACTTGTTTGTGCTTTTATATAGTTGTACAAATGATTTTACTACATAGAATAATCACTTTGTGCAGAAGCATCTGCGATCTCATGGCATCTCTTTGTGATTATGTTCCACTTCTGTTGTTGTATTTGCTGAAACTCATTTAGCCTGCAACCCTACAGGAAGGAATTGATTATTAATGCCATTGAATGTGCACAAAGTACTCATGTTGGAAGAGAGCTGTGATTGCAGGCACTCAGCGAAAGAGTCATTCAGCTATAATGATTAATTAGCTTTTCAGCCAAGTCCTTTCATTGTACTATGCATCACTGACAGTTGTTGCACTGAAAAGATTTCCAGCTCAGCTGTAAACAAACGTGAGAGCCTCTCAGGCCGATAATGTCTGCTCACGGGGAAATCCCAATGACTGTGATCCTCCCGCTTTTGTTCTAGCACCACCCTGAGGTTGACTCTCTGTTTCTGACTAACATGGTAGGCTTTTGATAAAGGCATTTCACATCTCCCACAGAAAGAAAGAACACGTTTCTGTTACTGTCTGACAGTGGTGTTGGATGACACGAAGCGCGTGGCCAAGCGGCGCCTGATCGAGGAGAATCGAGAGAAGAGGAAGAAAGAGGAGATGATGCGCATGCTTCAGATGAGGCCAGAGCCGGACAGTGCAGAATGGGAGCTGATCAGGATGGTAACCGAAGCCCACCGACACACCAACGCCCAGGGCTCCAGCTGGAAACAGAAGCGCAAATTCCTGGTAGGCTTTTAGTTGAGTGCACATTGCCTTCAGGAAGAGCACCGTTGCATAAACTAGAATAAAAATCTTTCACATGAAAGTCAATAGCGGTGCCATTTGCAGTTCAGGGATGGCTGCTAATTATTGTTTGCAGAGCTTTACATCATGTTGTCTTAACTTGGGCAGCACTGGCAGCAATACACAGAGGATACAAAGGTGCTTCAAGTCCATTTGCAACTTCATTGCCACCTTTTTCATCAACAATTCTTCTTCTTCCTGCCTCTTCTCAGTCAAAACGCAGTTAAATCTGAATGCACAGAGCCATTTATCGCACACAGATCTATCCTCTCAATCATTCACTGTCCCAGAGGTCCCATGTAGAAAAAAATGTAACTCCATATCCTATTATATGGCTATTTATATCCATTATATTATTAGGTTTTCTTCACTTTTCAACATTCCAATGATAGTTGCCACTCAGTACTGTACAGATATGAAATATAACATTTGTAGAAAATGTATATATAAGGAAAAATGTAAATTATACAGCAAAAGAGGTGGAAATGTATATAGCATGGTCTTAGATTATGAAAGCAAAGCAGAAACCACAAAAACAACTGAAAAATTGCATAACAGATCAGAGATTGGAGCATTTCAATCAGGCTGCTCTTTGGTCCTCGCAGTAGCCCATTTCTTCTTTTATGTAGCTCGTTATTCCAAAATTCAACAGCGCCTTGAAAGTCAGTTCCACTTCAGAAATCAAGCTTCAACATGAAAGACGGCGACTTCTTTTCATTTTCAAAAGAAGCCGTTTCGAGAGCTCTCCTTTTTATCAGCAGCTTGCTCTGTGGCGTCCCATGTGATCAGTGTAACGTGTGGGCACACGTGTCTAAACCTCCCAAGGTTACCTTGATGTGAAGGTCAGATGTCTGTTACCAGGCAACAATTCCATGTAGGCAACGATGGCTTTAAAGTTTTTAACAGTCTGCAGGCAAAGGGGAAGGTTTAAGAAAGAGGAGGAGGACACAAATAAGGAATAAGCACAGATAATGTTGTTACAGAACTTCAAAGTTACATCACTGGGGATAATTGCTTAAGCTTTGTGTTTATATTACAAAGGTATGGATGTCTATATGCACTGAGCGCACAAAACAACAGTGACTGTGACCATGCAGACGCTGCTGAGCAGCCACACCAGCGATCTCTCTGGCAGCAGCCAGAATAGCCAGAAATAATTGTAAATTCCACTCTGTAATCTTGTAAATACAACACACAGTTTTATAGGCTTTTCATCTTATATGCTGCATTTACATTTATATTAGATAAAGTGTTGCTAAAGCTGTAATCTCCTGAACTGACTCCACTTTTCCTTGCGGTTCTTTGATAATCCTCCTCTCCCGGGGACCCTTTCTGACTGTAAAGAGAGTGAAAGTCAACCTGCCAGCTAGTCGTTAAGCAAATCATAGGATTTTCATTCAGCAAATATTCCTTGTGATATTTAAGTGTCACAATGTGAGTGATGTCTTCTTTCTAGCCTGATGATATTGGCCAGGGTCCAATGGTGCCCATGTCAGATGGAGATAAGGTGGATCTGGAAGTCTTCAGCGAGTTCACCAAGATAATGACCCCCGCCATCACTCGCGTTGTCGACTTTGCCAAGAAACTGCCCATGTTTTCAGAGGTATGTGGTGTGTGGGGGTGGGGGGATATGACTTTATCACTTAGCTCTATTTTACAATCTAAAAAACAAAACTGCTTTTTATCAGTTTGTGTCTGAATTCAGTTACTAGCTACTCTGGTGTGCTACCTGTTTGCCTTGGACCCATTGACTTTATTTTCTGTCCTTTTAGCAAACCGTTACGTATGTAGGATGTCATTCAGGTTCTAGCTTTAAAAAATGCAATGCTAAAATTAGCCAGTGCTGCAATTTCATTGCATGTTGAGCCAGTTAGTTGGTATTTACATTTGTTTGAAATCAAGATTTAAAGAAATAGTTAGAATTTTAATGGTAAAAGTTCTCCTGTAGCCGCTATAAAAGACGTGAGGTCACGCACATCAGTCCATAGAACTAATGTTGCCTTCAGGGTCATGTTCTCGTGCATCTCTGGACCGCTTCCATTCCTGCTGCAATATTTATATCACTTCCTGGAAGCCCCCTTCAGTCCTCTTGCCACTGGATCACCCTTCAACATGATTTTCCTTCAGCGGACCCAGTTTGTTGCCTTCTGGCATAGACATTATGAACTCTTATCATCAGAGATGATCCTCAACATGAAAGCCAGGTCCGCTCGACACAGAACCTGGTGCTTGCTCTCTACTTGTTTGATGTTCATGGTTACATCACAAACAGTTAATTGTCAGAAAAGGTCTTGAAAGAGAACTTAGATCAGACACTTTCTGATTGCACCTCATTCGTGTCGTGTGAGACTGCATCACTAAAGCACCTGAGTGGGTAATGGACAATATTCGGCTGAAGAAGCATCCATGAATCTGTAGTATTGTTTATATTTATGCTGCATTCAGTGGCATCAGATAACTCTGAGTCTGACATGGGGGAAAAAATAGCAGCAGTCTGATTTCCTCCTCAGCGACTCAGGAAAGGTTTCCAAACCTCCATTTCAGCCTTTCATGCCGTTCCCCAAAATGTCAGTTGGTACCTAAATATAGCTCCTCTACCCCTGAGTTTAACTTCAAAGAAGAAGAATTCAGTGCATCGGCTTTAATTTAAAAATGTCTCACTCACTCAAGTTTCCACTATTACTGAAATTAGCACTGTGATTAACTTTACTTGCTCTGTTGCAGCGGGGATTTTTTATTCTACCAGTTTGGATTTAGAGAGCTAAAGATGATATGAGATGATCTTAAGTACAGCTGCATCCACATACTGTAGCTGTGAAGGCAGACTTTAACCGCACGGCTCTGTTTAAACACAGTAACAAGCTCGTTAAGCTAAGATAGGTCTTCTGATTGGGCACTTCCTCCATCTGATGCCTTTGTCCTTCTGCTAGTCAGCTGGGATTACACCAACTAATCCACCCCACACCCCCACCTTTCTCCCTGTATTAAGTGGTGACTCACCACTTAGTGATATTACTTTGCTCCCTGCGAAAATGATCTATGAGCAAGTGCCATCACATGTCCTCTCACCTAACTGAGTGCAGTCATCATGTATATTGTAGGGGATTCCTAGTTACATAAAACCTGACAGGGGACTTGTTGCAAACAGAAAATGATAAGTCTTTCTCTTTTATGTTGGGATGGAGAGAAAACAATTCTAGGCCGTTTCACTGTGTATTTATGATGTTGAGGGCTTCATGTTCAGTCAGTAGCAACTCAGTTTCTGAAAAAGTTGGAACACCGTCTAAGATGCAAATAAAAACAGAAAGCAGCAGTGATTTGCAAATCTCGTAAACCAATATTTTATTCACACAGAAGGCAAATGAAATTTTAAACTGACCCATTTCACGATTTTATGAAAAATATTAGCTCACGTTGAATTTGATGGCAGCAGCACATCTCAGGAAAGTTGTGTCAGGGCAACTAACAAAGGGTCTGGAAAACTAAGTTGTATGAAAAAGAAACATCTGGAGGAACATTTGGTGACTAATTAGGGATCAATAACATGGCTGGGTATTTGGACTAACTTTAGAATAATGTTTAATAAATAAAAAAAAAATTGTTAAGATTTTGAACACAATTCATATCATCATCAAAAGGTTCTGACAAGGCCAAAAATCAGTATTGGATGCCTGTGATCTTCAGGCCAGTTGGTGTAATTTAATTAATTAATTCAAATCAAATTGCTGTGTGTTGCTGCCTGTTTTTATATCTTTAAACATAATTTTCTTGAGACTTCTTGAATATAATTTCCTGATGAGCTCAAACCTTGTTTCCCAGCTGCCTTGTGAGGACCAGATCATCTTGCTGAAAGGCTGCTGCATGGAGATCATGTCGCTGCGTGCTGCTGTGCGCTATGATCCCGACAGCGAAACTCTGACACTAAACGGCGAGATGGCTGTGAAACGCGAGCAGCTAAAGAATGGTGGGCTGGGCGTGGTGTCGGATGCCATCTTTGATCTGGGAAAAAGCCTGGCGCAGTTTAATCTGGATGACTCGGAGGTGGCACTGATGCAGGCTGTGCTGCTCATGAGCTCAGGTGAGGAGCAAAAAATGTTATTATATAAAATGAAAGTGTAAAGATGTGATATTTATCATTTGATTTTGCTAAGCATGTTCCTCTTATTTGTGGGGTTGTGACACTTGTTTCACATCCTTTAATCATAATTGATTCATAAATCAACCAAAATTTCCTCACTGCTAAATATTCCAGAGACAGCTATTAGTGGTATCATAACAAAGTGGAAGGAACTGGAAATGACAGCAACTCGGCCACGAAGTGGTAGGCCACATGAAATCACAGAGTGGGGTCAGTGGATGCTGAGGTGCAAAGTGCACACTCACCAACTTTCTGCAGAGTCAATCCCTAAAGACCTCCAAGCTTCATATGACCTTCAGATTAGCTCAAGAACAGTGTGTAGAGAGCTTCATGGGATGGCTTTCCATGTCTGAGCAGCTGCATCCAAGCCTTACATCACCAAGCACAATGCATAGCATTGGATGCAGACGTGTAAAGCACGCCACCATTGGAGACGTGTTCTCCGTTGCCAGGGGAACAGAACTTATCTGACTTCATTGTGCCAAGTGTAAAGTTTGGTGGAGGGGTGATTATTATTCTTCAGCTTACCAAGATGTTTTGGACAATTTGATGCTCACAAATTTGTGGTAACAGATTGGGGATGGCCCCTTCCTGCTCCACAGTTTGTTCAGGATCACTAATGGTAAAAATCTACCATGAAACCCTACAGTTTGACAGACTTTATCCAGGCATAAAGCTGATCATGCTGGCTTTAGTTACACATTAATGGAAAAGAGAAAAACACATCTACTAAATTCCCACGCTCCCTAAACAACCAGAATGAGAATGATCTTGTATAATCTGCCTTTAATCCTGCCACTGCACAGCCCTCATTCCTAGACAGTCACTGTCCACGAAGACACAGGGTGGATTTCTTCCTGACACATGCTGAATGTTAATTATATTAGATGCTTATTCACAGAAACAACATCCCACTCTTCTACTATCAAATGAAATGCCATATTTTCTCAGAGACCTCTCCTTTAATTGTCTTGTTCACAGTTGAAATGATCTAACAAGTTTTGAATGTGCAGCGATGCACTCAGGGGATGGACAATAATATCTGGAAAAACCCTACAAGGGAGGGGCAAGTGCATCGGCATGATTGATAGTTGGAAAGCAAAGCACAGAGCAGCACTGCAAATCAGAAAAACAGCTCTTGCAGGTCATCCAAGGTCCTGGACCCTCTCCAAGACCTAGGATAACCTCTGGCAGCTTATTTATAGCCGTGCTGCTGCTGGAATCCAGTCTGGGTGTGTTTGTTTCTGAGTACATTTTAGATCATTTATTTCATTACTTCTGAAAATAACTCACACAGTACAATCACAGTTGATGGGAGCTCATTCTCCAGTTGGGTGCCAATACAGTTTTGATGTTTGAAGCTGCCACTTTTGTTGCCACTTTCAATGAGCTTCATTGACATTTATGTCGTGTTTTATATACATAAGATGATTTACTCACAGTTTCTGTTTCCGGTGCTTGCGTTTCTATTCTTTCAAAATCAAACAGGCAGCTGAGAACACACTTCGCAGTGTAACTGTTCCTCTCTTCTCTATTGCCTGCAGACCGTTCAGGGTTGACCAGTGTGGAGAAGATTGAGCAGTGCCAAGAGGCCTACCTTCTGGCGTTCGAGCACTACATAAACTACCGCAAGCACAACATTCCCCACTTTTGGCCCAAGCTGCTGATGAAGGTGACAGACCTTCGCATGATCGGGGCTTGCCACGCCAGCCGATTCCTCCACATGAAGGTGGAGTGTCCTAACGAACTGTTTCCCCCACTCTTTCTGGAGGTGTTCGAGGACCAGGAAGTGTAACTTTACGTCACCCTCCAGAAAGAACACTTTTGGGGCTGGCTTTGGGAGAACTGGAAGTATGGCTGAAGGACGTAAGAAAAAGAAAAACTGGATTTTTTTCACCAAGAATACACCTTCTTTTTTGTTGCCCCTTTATGTTTGTTTTTAGTTTTTTCTGTCAAACACAACATCTGCCACCAGCAAGCACACATCAGTATTATCGCAGTGGAAAACAATCACTCTCACACACAGAGTACACAAAGTGTAAAGACTTACATAGCTAGTCACAGAGTCACACAGCATACAAGTGTATTTATATGCAAACAACATCACACTGCCTCTTTTTGCACCCCCACGGACAAACAGCTGTACTGTTCCTGCGACTAATGCACACTCAGTGACTTGTTTGTATTTCTGCTAGCTGCACAGCCACCTATCACCTCAGACAGATGTTTTTTTTTTTTCTTTTAATCTCTGGGACCTGACCATACGCTTCAGTCAATCCCTACACTTCCCTCCTTAACTGCAAAGGCATCCTCTGTCTGCAGCCTAGCCCTCAATCCACCGAGGCCCTGTGAGTCTTTGTCGACCTACCTCCCTCACGTGCTGACCTCTCGCTCACTCTCGTGTACACACAGAGGCATACAGTGTACGTGCACAAAACACACCCCTACAGTATTACCTCATACAATATGACCTTTACAATTTGGTTAAACCATATGCTGGTGAGAACAATTTGTGTGGCTTCTAATTGCAGTTATGAGACGTTATGGCTCAATTTCTCAAGCATGCATTAAATTTAGTCTTAGACTAAAAACTTTTTTTTTTCCAGTGGAGAGTTTTATTGAATTTTTCTTTAAGTCTGGATCGAGGCTGTTTTCCCTTTGTGGGATATTGAGCCCATAGAAATTACTGTAATACATGTACATTAGCAGTCACAAGATTTCATGAAAAAACGTGCTTTCTATGATCACTGAAAAAGGGCCAGTTGATTTAGTGCTTTAATTCTGGGCATGGGTTGCTAGTCTTAGAAAATGTATTTCCTTTGTTGCTATGAGAATTATGAAGATTAATGCCGATCTCACGCCTGTATTGGAAGCTAGCGACTGCTTACCTTTCCTTAGCTTAGCTTAGCTTAGCTTAAAGTAAGTAGCACAAAAAAATGTCCAGCTTGGTTGTTGCTGTTAGTGTAAAGAATTATTTCCAATTTTGCATCAAGTTAATTATTTTTTTAGTCGCAGTTTCTCTTTAAAGAAACAGATTTGTAATTCATATTTTTATGACTAAACACCTGTTAGGAAAGCAAAGAAAGAAATACCGTTTCCCAGAATGCACAGCATAGTTGCAGAGTAGTAAAAATGAAGCTAAAAGAAACTAAACATTAAACTTAGCCCAAATGAATGCTAGTGATGCTAAAGTAATACCTTGGGTGGGTAAACAGTCAACTGTTTGCCATCCAATGCTGTTACAATTAAAAAGGATCTCTTTCTGTTTTAGTTCCTCTTCCTGTTTCTTACTTCTGATATGCTAATTAGCCATATGTTCATGTTAATCAGGCAGCCACATGGAGTTGCAATGTTTACAGAAAGCCAACAGAATATTAGCTAATTTTTCATTTAAACAAATACGATTGAGTGGATTTGAATAATCCTTGCTTCCATTACATCCTTGCTGTGCTTAAAGTAAGTGAGAAAAGCCTTCGGGCTAACTCTAGCTCCGTTCCTTATTTAGTGTTTACAGAAAGCACTCGTTTATTCATATTATCTTCAACATCCAGGATGAAAAAGCTCATTGTTACATTGTACACAGGATGTCTGCTTATATTTATACAGAGCTGGAATACCTCTCCAACACATACCTCCTACTGTCCTTACCTCACATACTCATGCATATTACACACACCCATTTATTTGTTACCGCATATATTACCTCAGCTGTTTCATGGTCAGCGTCTCCTCCACCTGAGTCGTGCACACTTCCTGTCTCTGTGTGTCAGTGTGTGAGCGTCTTCTCTTTGGAGCGCCCTGCCCTGATAACGGCTCCATGGTTCCACCTCCTCAGCTTCCCACTGGCTTGTGTTAGGTTCAGCTCTAGCACACGGTGGTGGTGGTTGTCAGGCTCCCCCCGCCCCCTCCATCACCAGTACCCGTTTCAAGTCCCGCCTGAAACAGGTAGATTCTACCTCACCTCTCATCTAAAAGCAGCTTCCCCTGTGTCTGCAACACATGAATATAAACATGCACAGAGGTATAAATACACAGATATATTTAATCACAGTGCACAAAGGACTTGCCAGCCTGGACCCAGTGAGTGTGCATGTCTTATAAATGGGCCATAGATCAACAGCTGACACGGCAGACTGTCATTTTTAGCCCCATTTTTTCATTTTTGTCACACAAAACTCGGGACCAAGAGTCATTTCGATTTTTTTTTTTATCTAAGAGCCTGAAATTGCAGCACCACAGACACGAGTCTGTGAATCTGAGTCTGTGTGCCGAGTGAACTTAAAGGAAACTGTCAGGACATGATGGCAGCTGGAAGCTGGCACTCCAGTTGAATTTTGGCCCTGTCGGGTCAGGCCAGCAGACTCCTGTGGGTGGTGACCGGGAGGTAAATAAACAGCGAGTGAGTCAGCACGATTCGCCTGAGGATATGGTTTTTTTGGTCCTGGCAGAGGTGAAGGAAATGGCGAGCGTGTGACCGTGGCAGTGACTCAGACCAAGCCACATGCAAACACGGACCGTACAATACATCTCCAAATTCCTCCCTCGCCGTCACAGCAGAAATGGACAGGACTTTACGAGCGGTCGTCCCAGAAATTTAAACACTGCTGAAAAGATCTCCACCAACCATATCCCACACTGCCATCCACTACATAAATAATTATCAGGTTTTTTTCTGTTGCACTAAAATCATGCCTGTATCCTTTAGTAACCCTTAACTCCTCCTTCTGTTACCGTCCCCCAAAATCTTTCCCTTCCTACTAGTCTGTAGCAGCCCCCTCTGTCTGTTTTCTCATGTCTTGATTATCTTATATAACCAACAAGGACTGTGATGCTGTGCTGCCACTCTCAGTGTCACCAATCTGTTGCAGGGTATTTAAACAGAACAGGCTTATACAGGGATACAGTGGTGCACACACACACACACACATACACACACACACAGCAATAGGATGATTGAGCTGTACAAGTTCACAACTGCCGTCTCCAGGCCTGCTGTGTGTGTACTGCACTGTCACTGTCACTGTGAATGAAAGCCATGCTGCAACCGGGTTAAGGCTCCAACAGGGTACTGCTGGCTTTCTAATTCACACATGCTAATGTGCCTCACAGAGGTTGGTAGTACAAATATACACTATATATAT